>CAXDIG010000272.1:0-65653 GCA_963989225.1 Dromius quadrimaculatus | reverse complement strand
AAGAATTTTGCTTCAAAAGTGACCTTATATGGCAGAATTTTCAGCGCAGATTTTCACAATCAAAATGTTCATTTTCCATATTCAGAGACCCTCTAATATGTATGAAACAATCGACAGAACATCTCATATTTCGTGTATGTCAGAGCGCTATCTGCAGTTATAATGTAGTTTGAAATAAGTCAATATTATACCACATTCTGAGCAGTTTCACTCAGTGTACCGCGAATCACATAAATCTTTCCAATACAACATAATACGCATGAAATCCGTCCTCAAATGCTCAAATTTTGCGTTTCCAGCAAAGGGTTCAGCGTTTTTTTCTGAGTCTCGTTGAGAAATTATTGACTCTGTATAACTTGCTCAGAAGCAAGATTTTGCTTCAAAAGTGCGTTATATGTCAGAATTCTAGAACCAAATACATCATAGTTTCGTGTTTCAGAGTGCTCTTGCAGTTCTACAAACTTTGGAATAAGTCGAATCACGCTTTATGCGCAGACTTTCACAATCTAAAAGTTCATATTCCTATTCAAGCCTATTAATAGTATGAAGTGAAAATTACACATTCTGAGCAGTCTCAAACTATCGCAATCACATGAATCTATTCAATACAACATAATAAGCAGTGAATCGTCTCAAATGCACATATTTTGCATATCAGCGAGTTTATCAGCGTTTTTTCTGAGTCTTGTTGAGAAATTTTTGACTCTGTAAATCTGCTCAGAAGTAAGATTTTGGTTCAAAAGTCCGTTATATGGCAGAATCTAGAGCCAAATACATCATATCTCGTATTTATAGAGTGCTATTTGCAGTTTTACAAACTTTGGAATAAGTCAAAATCACGCTTTTCCGCGCAGATTTTCACAATCAAAAAGCTCATATTCTCATCCGGGACCTCATAATATGTATGAATTCTATCGACAAAAACATCATATTCCGTGTTTTCAGAGCGCTATCTGCAGGTAAATGAAGTTTGGAATAAGTCAAAATTACCACATTCTGAGCAGTTCAAAGTATCGCAAATCACACAAATCTATTCCAATACAACATAATACGCTTGGATTCGTTCTCAAATGCACAAAATTTTGCGTTTCCAGCAAGTTATCAGCGTTTTTTCTGAGTCTTGTTGAGAAATTTTGACTCTGCAAATATGCTCAGGAGCAAGATTTTGCTTCAAAAGGGCGTTATATGGCAGAATCTAGAAACAAATACATCATATTTTGTGTTTTTAGAGTGCTCTTTGCAGTTTTACAAACTTTGGAATAAGTCGAAATCACGCTTTACCGCGCAGACTTTTCACGAATCAAAAAGTTCATATTCCTAATCAAGCCTCATAATATGTATGATTCAATCGACAAAAACATCATATTTTGTGTTTTCGGAGCGATATCTGCAGTTATATGAAGTTTGAAAAAATTCGATATCACGCTTTTCAGCGCATATTTCCACAATCAAAATGTTCATATTCCTATTCAGGACCTCATAATATGTATGAATCAATCGACAAACACATCATAGTTTCGTGTTTTCAGAGCGCTATCTGCAGTTATATGAAGTATTGAAATAAGTCAAAATTACCTAATTCTGAGCAGTTTCAAAGTATCGCAAATCACATAAATCTATCCAATACAACATAATACGCATGAATCCGTCCTCAAATGCAGGAAATTCTGCATTTCCAGCAAGTTATCAGCGTTTTTTCCTGAGTCTTGTTGAGAAATTTTTTGACTGTAAATCTGCTCAGAAGGAAGATTTTGCTTCAAAAGTGCCTTATATGGCAGAATTTTGAGCGCAGATTTCCACAATCAAAATGTTCATATTCCTATTCAGGACCTCATAATATGTATGAATCAGTCGACAAACACATCATATTCCGTGTTTTTAGAGCGCTATCTGCAGCTATATGAAGTTTGAAATAAGTCAAAATTACCTCATTCAGAGCAGTTTCGAAGTATCGCAAATCACATAAATCTATCCAATACAACATAATACAGATGAATCCGTCCTCAAATGCACTGAATTTTGCTTTTCCAGCAAGTTATCAGCGTTTTTTCTGAGCCTCGTTGAGAAATTTTTGACTCTGTAATTCTGCTCAGAGGCATGATTTTGCTTCAAAAATGCGTTATATGGCGTAATCTAGCACCAAATACATCATATTTCGTGTTTTTAGAGTGCTATGTTGCAGTATTACAAAACTTTGGAATGAGTTGAAATCACGCTTTTTCCGCGCTAATTTTCACAATCAAAAAGTTCATATTCCTATTCAGGACCTCATAATATGTATGAATCTAACGACAAAAACATCATATTTCGTGTTTTCAGAGCGCTATCTGCAGTTATATGAAGTTTGAAATAAGTCAAAATTACCCACATTCTGAGCAGTTTCAAAGTATCGCGAATCACATGAATCTATCCAATACAACATGATACGCATGAATCCGTCCTCAAATGCACAAAATATTTTGCGTTTCCAGCGAGTTATCAGCGTTTTCTCTGAGTCTCGTTGAGGGATTAGTGACTCTGTAAATCTGCTTAGAAGCCAGATTTTGCTTCAAAAGTGCGTTATATGGCAGAATCTAGCACCAAATACACCATATTCCGTGTTTTTAGAGTGCTATTCGCAGTTTTACAAACTTTGGAATAAGTCGAAATCACGCTTTTTCCGCGCAGACTTTCACAATCAAAAAAAATCATATTCCTACTCAAGCCTCATAATATGTTATGATTCAATCGACAAAAACATCATATTCCGTGTTTTCAGAGCGCTATCTGCAGTTATATGAAAGTTTGAAATAAGTAAAAATTACCACATTCGTGAGCAGTCTCAAACTATCGCAAATCACATGAATCTATTCAATACAAACATAATACGCATGAATCCGTCATCAAATGCACAAAATTTTGCATATTCAGCGAGTTATCAGCGTTTTTTCTGAGTCTTGTTGAGAAATTTTTTGACTCTGTAAATCTGCTCAGAAGCAAGATTTTGCTTCAAAAGTGCGTTATATGGCAGAATCTAGAACCAAATACATCAAATTTCGTGTTTTCAGAGTGCTCTTTGCAGTTCTAACAAACTTTGGAATAAGTCGATTATCACGGCTTATCTGCGCAGACTTTCACAATCAAAAAGTTCATATTCCTATTCAAGCCTTCATAATATGTATGAAGTAAAAATTACCACATTCTGAGCAGTCTCAAACTATCGCAAATCACATGAATCTATTCAATACAACATAATAAGCATGAATCCGTCATCAAATGCACAAAATTTTGCATATTCAGCGAGTTATCAGCGTTTTTTCTGAGTCTTGTTGAGAAATTTTTGACTCTGTAAATCTGCTCAGAAGTAAGATTTTTGGTTCAAAAGTCCGTTATATGGCAGAATCTAGAGCCAAAATACATCATATCTCGTATTTATAGAGTGCTATTTGCAGTTTTTACAAACTTTGGAATAAGTCAAAATCACGCTTTTCCGCGCAGATTTTCACAATCAAAAAGCTCATATTCTCATTCGGGACCTCATAATATGTATGAATCTATCGACAAAAACATCATATTCCGTGTTTTCAGAGCGCTATCTGCAGGTAAATGAAGTTTGGAATAAGTCAAAATTACCACATTCTGAGCAGTTTTCAAAGTATCGCAAATCACACAAATCTATCCAATACAACATAATACGCTTGGATTCGTTCTCAAATGCACAAAATTTTGCGTTTCCAGCAAGTTATCAGCGTTTTTTCTGAGTCTTGTTGAGAAATTTTTGACTCTGCAAATCTGCTCAGGAGCAAGATTTTGCTTCAAAAGGGCGTTATATGGCAGAATCTAGAAACAAATACATCATATTTTGTGTTTTTAGAGTGCTCTTTGCAGTTTTACAAACTTTGGAATAAGTCGAAATCACGCTTTTCCGCGCAGACTTTCACAATCAAAAAGTTCATATTCCTAATCAAGCCTCATAATATGTATGATTCAATCGACAAAAACATCATATTTTGTGTTTTCGGAGCGATATCTGCAGTTATATGAAGTTTGAAATAATTCGATATCACGCTTTTCAGCGCATATTTCCACAATCAAAATGTTCATATTCCTATTCAGGACCTCATAATATGTATGAATCAATCGACAAACACATCATATTTCGTGTTTTCAGAGCGCTATCTGCAGTTATATGAAGTTTGAAATAAGTCAAAATTACCTAATTCTGAGCAGTTTTCAAAGTATCGCAAATCACATAAATCTATCCAATACAACATAATACGCATGAATCCGTCCTCAAATGCAGGAAATTCTGCATTTCCAGCAAGTTATCAGCGTTTTTCCTGAGTCTTGTTGAGAAATTTTTGACTGTAAATCTGCTCAGAAGGAAGATTTTGCTTCAAAAGTGCCTTATATGGCAGAATTTTGAGCGCAGATTTCCACAATCAAAATGTTCATATTCCTATTCAGGACCTCATAATATGTATGAATCAGTCGACAAACACATCATATTCCGTGTTTTTAGAGCGCTATCTGCAGCTATATGAAGTTTGAAATAAGTCAAAATTACCTCATTCAGAGCAGTTTCGAAGTATCGCAAATCACATAAATCTATCCAATACAACATAATACAGATGGAATCCGTCCTCAAATGCACTGAATTTTGCTTTTCCAGCAAGTTATCAGCGTTTTTTCTGAGCCTCGTTGAGAAATTTTTGACTCTGTAATTCTGCTCAGAGGCATGATTTTGCTTCAAAAATGCGTTATATGGCGTAATCTAGCACCAAATACATCATATTTCGTGTTTTTAGAGTGCTATTTGCAGTATTACAAACTTTGGAATGAGTTGAAATCACGCTTTTTCCGCGCTAATTTTCACAATCAAAAAGTTCATATTCCTATTCAGGACCTCATAATATGTATGAATCTAACGACAAAAACATCATATTTCGTGTTTTCAGAGCGCTATCTGCAGTTATATGAAGTTTGAAATAAGTCAAAATTACCACATTCTGAGCAGTTTCAAAGTATCGCGAATCACATGAATCTATCCAATACAACATGATACGCATGAATCCGTCCTCAAATGCACAAAATTTTGCGTTTCCAGCAAGTTATCAGCGTTTCTTCTCTGAGTCTCGTTGAGGAATTAGTGACTCTGTAAATCTGCTTAGAAGCCAGATTTTGCTTCAAAAGTGCGTTATATGGCAGAATCTAGCACCAAATACACCATATTCCGTGTTTTTAGAGTGCTATTCGCAGTTTTACAAACTTTGGAATAAGTCGAAATCACGCTTTTCCGCGCAGACTTTCACAATCAAAAAAATCATATTCCTATTCAAGCCTCATAATATGTATGATTCAATCGACAAAAACATCATATTCCGTGTTTTCAGAGCGCTATCTGCAGTTATATGAAGTTTGAAATAAGTAAAAATTACCACATTCTGAGCAGTCTCAAACTATCGCAAATCACATGAATCTATTCAATACAACATAATAAGCATGAATCCGTCATCAAATGCACAAAATTTTGCATATTCAGCGAGTTATCAGCGTTTTTTCTGAGTCTTGTTGAGAAATTTTTGACTCTGTAAATCTGCTCAGAAGTAAGATTTTGGTTCAAAAGTCCGTTATATGGCAGAATCTAGAGCCAAATACATCATATCTCGTATTTATAGAGTGCTATTTGCAGTTTTACAAACTTTGGAATAAGTCAAAATCACGCTTTTCCGCGCAGATTTTCACAATCAAAAAGCTCATATTCTCATTCGGGACCTAATAATATGTATGAATCTATCGACAAAAACATCATATTCCGTGTTTTCAGAGCGCTATCTGCAGGTAAATGAAGTTTGGAATAAGTCAAAATTACCACATTCTGAGCAGTTTCAAAGTATCGCAAATCACACAAATCTATCCAATACAACATAATACGCTTGGATTCGTTCTCAAATGCACAAAATTTTGCGTTTCCAGCAAGTTATCAGCGTTTTTTCTGAGTCTTGTTGAGAAATTTTTGACTCTGCAAATCTGCTCAGGAGCAAGATTTTGCTTCAAAATTGCGTTATATGGCAGAATCTAGAAACAAATACATCATATTTTGTGTTTTTAGAGTGCTCTTTGCAGTTTTACAAACTTTGGAATAAGTCGAAATCACGCTTTTCCGCGCAGACTTTCACAATCAAAAAGTTCATATTCCTAATCAAGCCTCATAATATGTATGATTCAATCGACAAAAACATCATATTTTGTGTTTTCGGAGCGATATCTGCAGTTATATGAAGTTTGAAATAATTCGATATCACGCTTTTCAGCGCAGATTTCCACAATCAAAATGTTCATATTCCTATTCAGGACCTCATAATATGTATGAATCAATCGACAAACACATCATATTTCGTGTTTTCAGAGCGCTATCTGCAGTTATATGAAGTTTGAAATAAGTCAAAATTACCTAATTCTGAGCAGTTTCAAAGTATCGCAAATCACATAAATCTATCCAATACAACATAATACGCATGAATCTGTCCTCAAATGCAGGAAATTCTGCATTTCCAGCAAGTTATCAGCGCTTCTCCTGAGTCTTGTTGAGAAATTTTTGACTGTAAATCTGCTCAGAAGGAAGATTTTGCTTCAAAAGTGCCTTATATGGCAGAATTTTGAGCGCAGATTTCCACAATCGAAATGTTCATATTCCTATTCAGGACCTCATAATATGTATGAATCAGTCGACAAACACATCATATTCCGTGTTTTTAGAGCGCTATCTGCAGTTATATGAAGTTTGAAATAAGTCAAAATTACCTCATTCAGAGCAGTTTCGAAGTATCGCAAATCACATAAATCTATCCAATACAACATAATACAGATGAATCCGTCCTCAAATGCACTGAATTTTGTTTTTCCAGCAAGTTATCAGCGTTTTTTCTGAGCCTCGTTGAGAAATTTTTGACTCTGTAATTCTGCTCAGAGGCATGATTTTGCTCCAAAAATGCGTTATATGGCGTAATCTAGCACCAAATACATCATATTTCGTGTTTTTAGAGTGCTATTTGCAGTATTACAAACTTTGGAATGAGTTGAAATCACGCTTTCCCCGCAAATTTTCACAATCAAAAAGTTCATATTCCTATTCAGGACCTCATAATATGTATGAGTCTAACGACAAAAACATCATATTTCGTGTTTTCAGAGCGCTATCTGCAGTTATATGAAGTTTGAAATAAGTCAAAATTACCACATTCTGAGCAGTTTCAAAGTATCGCGAATCACATAAATCTATCCAATACAACATGATACGCATGAATCCGTCCTCAAATGCACAAAATTTTGCGTTTCCAGCGAGTTATCAGCGTTTTCTCTGAGTCTCGTTGAGGAATTAGTGACTCTGTAAATCTGCTTAGAAGCCAGATTTTGCTTCAAAAGTGCGTTATATGGCAGAATCTAGCACCAAATACACCATATTCCGTGTTTTTAGAGTGCCATTCGCAGTTTTACAAACTTTGGAATAAGTCGAAATCACGCTTTTCCGCGCAGACTTTTACAATCAAAAAAATCATATTCCTATTCAAGCCTCATAATATGTATGATTCAATCGACAAAAACATCATATTCCGTGTTTTCAGAGCGCTATCTGCAGTTATATGAAGTTTGAAATAAGTAAAAATTACCACATTCTGAGCAGTCTCAAACTATCGCAAATCACATGAATCTATTCAATACAACATAATACGCATGAATCCGTCATCAAATGCACAAAATTTTGCATATTCAGCGAGTTATCAGCGTTTTTTCTGAGTCTTGTTGAGAAATTTTTGACTCTGTAAATCTGCTCAGAAGTAAGATTTTGGTTCAAAAGTCCGTTATATGGCAGAATCTAGAGCCAAATACATCATATCTCGTATTTATAGAGTGCTATTTGCAGTTTTACAAACTTTGGAATAAGTCAAAATCACGCTTTTCCGCGCAGATTTTCACAATCAAAAAGCTCATATTCTCATTCGGGACCTCATAATATGTATGAATCTATCGACAAAACATCATATTCCGTGTTTTCAGAGCGCTATCTGCAGGTAAATGAAGTTTGGAATAGGTCAAAATTACCACATTCTGAGCAGTTTCAAAGTATCGCAAATCACACAAATCTATCCAAAACAACATAATACGCTTGAATTCGTCCTCAAATGCACAAAATTTTGCGTTTCCAGCAAGTTATCAGCGTTTTTTCTGAGTCTTGTTGAGAAATTTCTGACTCTGCAAATCTGCTCAGGAGCAAGATTTTGCTTCAAAAGGGCGTTATATGGCAGAATCTAGAACCAAATACATCATATTTTGTGTTTTTAGAGTGCTCTTTGCAGTTTAACAAACTTTGGAATAAGTCGAAATCACGCTTTTCCGCGCAGACTTTCACAATCAAAAAGTTCATATTCCTATTCAAGCCTCATAATATGTATGATTCAATCGACAAAAACATCATATTTTGTGTTTTCGGAGCGATATCTGCAGTTATATGAAGTTTGAAATAATCCGATATCACGCTTTTCAGCGCAGATTTCCACGATCAAAATGTTCATATTCCTATTCAGGACCTCATAATATGTATGAATCAATCGACAAACACATCATATTTCGTGTTTTCAGAGCGCTATCTGCAGTTATATGAAGTTTGAAATAAGTCAAAATTACCTAATTCTGAGCAGTTTCGAAGTATCGCAAATCACATAAATCTATCCAATACAACATAATACGCATGAATCCGTCCTCAAATGCAGGAAATTCTGCATTTCCAGCAAGTTATCGGCGTTTCTCCTAAGTCTTGTTGAGAAATTTTTGACTGTAAATCTGCTCAGAAGGAAGATTTTGCTTCAAAAGTGCCTTATATGGCAGAATTTTGAGCGCAGATTTCCACAATCAGAATGTTTATAATCCTATTCAGGACCTCATAATATGTATGAAACTATCGACAAAAACATCATATTTCGTGTTTTTAGAGCGCTATCTGCAGTTATATGAAGTTAGAAAAAAGTCAAAATTACCACATTCTGAGCAGTTTCATAGTATCGCAAATCACAACAATCGATCCAATACAACATAATACGCATGAATCCGTCCTCAAATACACAAAATTTTGCGTTTCCAGCAAGTTATCAGCGTTTTTTCTGAGTCTCGTTGAGAAATTTTTTACTCTGTAAATCTGCTCAGAAGTAAGATTTTGCTTCAAAAGTGCGTTTAATGGCAGAATCCAGCACTAAATACATCATATTTTGTGTTTTTAGAGTGCTATTTGCAGTTTTACAAACTTTTGAATAAGTCGATATCACGCTTTCCAACGCAGATTTTCACAATCAAAAAATTCATATTCCTATTCAGGACCTCATAATATGTATGAATCAATCGACAAACACATCATATTTCGTGTTTTCAGAGCGCTTTCTGCAATTATAGGAAGTTTGACATAAGTCAAAATTACCATATTCTGAGCAGTTTCAAAGTATCGCAAATCACATAAATCTATCCAATACAACATTATACGCATGAATCCGTCCTCAAATGCAGGAAATTCTGCTTTTTCAGCGAGTTATCAGCGTTTTTCCTGAGTCTTGTTGGGGAATTTTCGACTGTAAATCTGCTCGGAAGGAAGATTTTGCTTCAAAAGTGCGTTATATGGCAGAATTTAGCACCAAATACATCATATTAGTGTTTTTAGAGTCCTATTTGCAGTTTTACAAACTTTGAAATAAGTCAAAATCACGCTTTTTCGCGCATATTTTCACAGTCAAGAAGTTCATATTCCTATTCAGGACCTCATAATATGTATGAATCTATCGACAAAAACATCATATTTTTTGTTTTCAGAGCGCTACCTGCAGTTATATGAAGTTTGAAATAAGTTAAAATTACCACATTCTGAGTAGTTTCAAAGTATCGCAAATCACATTAATCTATCCAATACAACATAATACGGATGGATCCGTCCTCAAATGCACTGAATTTTGCGTTTCCAGCAAGTTATCGGCGTTTTTTCTGAGTCTCGTTGCGAAATTTTTGACTCTGTAAATCTGCTCAGAAGCAAGATTTTGCTCTAAAAGTGCGTTATATGGCAAAATCTAGCACCAAATACATCATATTTCGTATTTCTAGAATGCTATTTGCAGTTTTACAAACTTTGCAATAAGTATATATATATATATATATATATATATATATATATATATGTATATATATATATATATATATATATATATATATATATATATATATATATATATATATATATATATATATATATATATATATATATATATATATCCATGCAATGTAGTCTATGGCTACTTCACGTTTTTGGCTACTTGTGCGTGTTTGCTATCCGCAGACGGCAATGCAGGTAACTTTTCACATTTGGTTGTGTTCCCTGCTGTAAATGCCAATGTATTAGTGACTTGTAGGAATGAAATATTGTTCATAATCACAATTATTGCGAGCACTAAGTCACAAGTCGGTAATGTAAGACACATGCAGATAACTTTTGTGATTCAAACAATTTTGAAGAGATGGCGACACTAGCGATTACCTAGAAATAACATCAGCGGTAGTAAAGCGGTGGTTTTTTTATTTATACCTATATAGCTAAATTCGCTCCTTGCTGAGAGTTTTCTTATGTATATTATTACATACGAGATGAATAATAATAAATGAATTTAATTTGGCTTATGACGCCTCCGCTTGGACGTCAGAAATATGTGACGTACTGCTGGGCCTGTCGCTAACTTTTTCTTTACTCCCGGGCGTCATTTACTAACGGAGCGACAGGCTGTTCTACGTGCCAAAATAGCTTTGTGGGGATGATGTCCAGGCTTCTGAAATTTTGCTGAAAACTTGAGAACATAGTACACGCAACAAGGGGTTTCGGCCATCTAGATCGCTAGAGGGTTTGCTTGGGGTCTGGTTTAGAGGAAGGCGCTTACTTTGCTCGCATAGAATTTTGCTGACTTGCAGTAGCGCCTTTAATATCCAAAATCCCTATCACTTCAATGGACCTTAATTGTGCGAATTTGGACCTCAAAATTGTTAAAAAATATCGACGGTTGGATTGCAAAATACAAATATTTGATATTAACTGAATTTCAATTCGTGGGTAGTTACTAGATGGGGTTGAGAACGCTTTGAATCAGTAAGATAAGTTCAACTTGACTGGGACTTGAACCCGCGATCACCAGGTTGCTACTAGCCCATTCTAGCCACCGAGCTATCAATACTGTAATAACATGTGTACTCTAGACGTCATCTTATGGTTTTTTGCGGACTTGAATCTAGCGAAAATATTGACAATAATTTCAAAAACTTAAAATACATATGTTCATTGGCTGAAATAGATAATGATCGATGAAAATGTATCGATTGAATTACAGAATAGCCTTTATTCCTTTAATACTCGGGCGTCATTTACTAACGGAGCGGCAGGCTGTTGTACGTGCCAAGGTAACTTTGTGGAAATATGATGTCCAAGCTTCTAGAATTTTGCTGAAAAAGAAGAACGGGGTACACGCAACAAAAAAGTAACAGCTTTTTTCGAAATCAAATATCCCTATTTAATATGGTTTTTCAAACAAAGATAAGACTCAAATAAGAGCGATATGTAAAATATTATGTCTATAAAACCGTCAACAATCAAGAGATTGACCGCTTGACTAAATGATCAACTACTAACTGACTGCACTGACTGATTCAATATTCCGACTGACTACTGACTGTACTGACCGATTCGGTATACCGACTGACTACTGACTGTACTGACTGTAGGGATATACTGACTGACGCAGTGAGCCGACTGACTGTACTGACTGACAGGATATACTGACTGACTGTACCGACTGGCAGGATATACGGACTGACAGAGTATACTGACTGACGGATAATTCGGAGTATACTGACTAACTGAAAATACTGACTGATGAATACTTTATCATATTTCAAAACGCAGATCCACTGAAAGGGAGGTGAAGGACGTTGACTCAGTTTTCACTTGTCTGCATACTAGGGTTGGACGAATATGGGATTTCATAATTGATTATCGATTACAAAAAAATATTTATAATTCCGATTAATCAATTATTTTGATTAATCGATAATCTTGATCAATCGATGGATCGATCGGTCTGATCAATTGATTATATTGATTAATTGATCGATTATTCTTCTGATCAATCACCCGATCGATCTATCGATTTTATCGATTATTAGGATCAACTGATTATATTGGAGCGCATGTGACATGAGCGTATGTGGTCGTACGTGCTAGATTTAGGGGAAGCAACTACCACCCTTGTCCCTGCCGAATCACGCCATTGTTTCTGCATCAATTTGATTAATTTTAAATAATAATCATACCTTACCTACCCGCGCAAGTATAAATGATAAACGTTCTCGAAAATTCGATTAATTCATCCTCGATTATCAGTTATACTTGCATAGGTCTGTAAGGTACGGTTATTATTCAGAATTAATTAAATTGATGCAGAAATCGGGCTTTTGATATAAAATATGTAATTAGGTTTTAATATCTCGTGTGTCGATATATCTACTCATAATCACAATCCACAACTCACAAGTTTATAGAATCATATAGGAGCAGCTGCAGAAGCTAGATGCCTTTATTGCGCTGATTAAAAAGTTCAAAGACACTTGCCGCCGCTGACTAAGCAACCGTTCAGCGTTATAATAAGGATCGTATTTGGCGTCCAGCCAAAAACAGACAAAATCCGAATAAATTAAAGTGTTTTCATTGTTAAATGTGTGCTAGTGTTATCTGGTTCATTTTTATATTGATTGTCTTTGGCATGAAATGAAACAGAAACGTATCTCAATTTATAATGTTTGCACAAACATATTGGTTTACTTTGAGTGGACAAAGATTCTAATAGATCATGATGATTGTCGGTCAATTGATAACAATAAGTATGTTGTCAATAAACTCAATTTATTTATAATTTGTGCAATAAAATGAACGAACTTGGTCTGGAGTCTGAATTCTGAGAGAATATTTACTTGATCTTTCAAAGAACCATAAACCATAAGTTAATCAATATCTATCGTATCAAAAGTAATTAATTTCTTCTTCAACAAATAGGTATCTTGTTTGATTCTTGTAAGACTTGTAGTCCTGTCCTGTCCTATACCTGTAATTTATTTATCAATATAAAAGTGATAGTATCTCAAATGCAACGTTACAGAATCAATTGAAGTTTGATTTGAACATATAACCGATTATCTGAAAATACAAAACAGATAAAAATCGATAGCAAAATGAAATAATCTTCAAATTAGACTGTTAACTTGTGGAAATAATCAGTTGATCAGAATATTCTAGTCGATTAATCTGGCTAACCGAATAATCAAAATGATCGCATGATTGATCGATCGATTCATCAAAATAATAGATTAATCAAAATATTAGAGTAATCGATCGATCGATCAATCAATATGATCGATTAATCGAAATAATCGATTAGTCGAATCAATCGGTCGATCGATAAATCAAAATAATCGATTGATTGCAATAATCAATATTTTCTTGGAATCGATAATCGATTATGAAATTCTATAATCGCCCAGCTTTACTGCTGTCACTGACAATAAGAGCTGTCACTATGAAATATGCAATTGATTGATGCGACAGTCTAAATTTATGGAACAGCGATAAAGCTGGTCACAAAATTCATGATCAGGGAAGTACTGTGTATGGTCACAGCAGTTTTTCAAATTCATACTTCAAATATAAGCGTATTTCGAACTTGAAGTCGGCTTCACGATAATATCGTAGCGTTTATGAAATAAACACAAAGAACTAAAAAGTTTCATAAATTAAGTTTTAGTACCGCTGATTGAAAAAAGCTTATCTACGAGCTTGAACCTATACTTTTTGATGATGAACCTCAGTATGTATAAAATTTCAGTCGTAAATTCGTAAGCGTTCTCAAGTTATCTAGATTTCAAACAGACCGACAGATCGACAGAGAGACCGACAGAGACTGACAGAGACCGACAGACGAACCCACTTTTTTCAAAATTATGTTCCTCGTGTTCAGAAAGATCTAAAACGGGAAGATTCATCAAAATCTCAAACTGTCAAAAAATAGCGACTACAATACTTCTCCTATTATTAGGTTTGGGAAGGAAAAATATAATTTTCACTATAACTTTCAAACAAGAATCCATCATTGGATTGAAGTTTCAAATTGTATATGTTAGCAGATAACAATTGGCCAAAATGAGGCATTTTGTTAATATAAAGAGCAGAGGCGGCTCTAGCCTACTGATCGCCAGGGTGCAAAAATATATGAAGTGCGCCTCTCCCCCTACCTCCCTCTCTTCATCATTTTTCTCTTTTTTAGATCTCAATCCCAATCCATAGTCCACAATTTTAATCGCAATCAACAATCTACAATACGAATACCAATCCACAACTATTTTAATCCCAATCCATAATCCACAATTTCAATCCCAATTCTAAATTTAAATCTCAATGAACAATCCACAATTTGAATCTCAATCCACAATTTCAATCCCAATCCACAATTTCAATCCTAGTCCACAAGCCACAAATTTAATTACAATTCACAATTCATAATCCTCAATTGGAATCCACAATATCAATCTCAATCCGCAATCTAAAATCCGTAACCCAAAATTTTGATCCCAATCCACAACCCAAATTTTAATCCCAGTCCACAATCCACAATTAATAATTTCAATGCCAAACCTTAATTCACACTTTTAATCCTAATCCACAATTTGAATCCCAATACAAAATTTCAATCTCAACTCACAATCCACAATTTTAATCCCAATCCCAATCAAAAATTCACACTCACAATCCCAATCCAAAATACACAATTTTAATCCCAATGCCAATTCACAACCTGCAATTTCAATCCCAATACAAAATCCAGAATCCACAACCCCAATCCCAATCAAAAACTCACAATCCCAATCCCAATCAAAAATCCACAATCCCAATCCAAATCCCAATCGAAAATCCAGAATCCAGAAGCCCAATCCCAAACTTCAAATTCTACAACCCCAATCCCAATCGAAAATCCACAATTCCAATCTCAATCAAAAATACACAATTCCAATCCCAATCCCAATCCCAATCCAAAATCCAAAATCCAGAAACCCAATCCCAATCCAAAACCCACAATCCCAATCATAATCCAGAATCCAGAAACTCAGTCTCAATCCAAAATCCTAGTCCCAATCCAAAATCCACAATTCCTGATCCAAAATCCACAATTTTAATCCCAATCCAAAATAGAATGGTGGATTATGAATTGTGGATTGTTGATTGTGTATTAGCTCTAATAAAATATTCTGTTGAAGAAATTGGTCTTATTTTTGAAGAATTGTGTCCGGGGCCCAACGAGGTATATTACTATAGAGTGGCGTATCGCACACTGCCTGAATGCATTGCAGCCGTAGCAACTTGAACGACGGAGTGTCCGCCATGCTTACAACCATAGGAGGGTAATCTGTGATAAACAGTATTCTTGAAGTTTCAATATCATCATCTAGAAATTAAAGGTTAAGTTCAATTTAAAAATATGAATTGAATATAAATAAACAGATGGAATAATTCACTTGCCTGGTACTTACGAACAATATACTTTTAAAAAATATCCATGAAAAAGTAAATGTTTATTCCATATTCACGATTTTTATCTTTAAAATTCATAAAAAGCCCATTTAAATACATGTAAGCTTCAAGTTTATCCTAACTTAGTTCAAAAATATCCGCTGCGGCGCTGCGATCTTAAATTTATTTGCCAATAGTTTGAGCGCATTTTAAGGAAGGGTTTCTGCCGCTTTATTTTAAAATGCCAGCAGAATGTGTAATTTCTGGCTGCACAAATAAACAAACTACGAACGTTCACAAATCATTTCATAGGAAAATTTATATTGTTTGAAATTCATAAATCAAATAATGAGATAATATATTTCACAGATTTCCTCAAAATATTGAAAGGAGACGAAAGTGGTTGAATAATATAAAATTGAGAGACTGTGATCTAACAAAAACAAGTTTAATTTGCTCCGACCATTTTGCACCAGAATGTTATACAATAAATAGTAATAAGAAAACACTTTTACCTGATGCAATGCCTTTTTGCCCAGATCATTTGAAAAAAACTCCTGAAAAAGTTCTCCAACCTAATCAATCAATTATTAGACCTACTAAAAGAATTAGATCTTATGATACAGATATAATATCATCTCTCAAAAAATCAAATAATTTTGAAATGAGACCGAGACAATTATTTAAGAGGAATCAGTCGGCAAAAAGGGAGCTAACATCAGCAATATCTGATAAAATGATATTTGAAGAACATTCGTACGCAGTTCAAGATATTTCAGCGTTGAAAAAAAAATTTTAAATTGCAGAAACAAAAATTGTTGAATTGGAACGAAAAATTCGTGTTCAGTCGCAAGTTGTTCACAGAAGAAATGCACGTGTGAATGGATTGGAAGATATAATTAAGAGCTTGAAAGATCAACAAACGGAGCAAATTTCAGGAGGAAAATATAATAACACAATAACAAGAGGAAAAAATTGGCTACTGAAAGTTCAGATAGAAGTTATGGATGCTTTGTCTTCTCGATTATTCCAAGATGATGTTCATTTATTTTCAAGTTCAGAATTTGGAACGGAGACTCATTTCTCTATATTATTTGAATTGATTGTGAAACAATATTTCACTATAAGAATCCACCATATTTGTAGAACAATTTCTGCAGATATCCAAGGCAGTAGTATTCGACAATTTTTAACAAAAACAATAATATTTAGAGTGTAATAATATCATCCATTATACATCATTATTATTTATTTATGTTTTTCCCTCGTGTTTATTTCCGTAGAAAATATTCTTGTCATATTTAAAACGCAATATATATTTTCATATACAATATTTATTTTCTAGTATTTTTTTATGTTTCTTTCAAAGAATATATTTTTATGTATCTGTCTATTGTTATTCATGTGAATATAGAATTATATTGATTTTATTGTAGTATGAATTCAAAGTATATATTTCTCTTAATAATATTTTCGAATATCTGTATTTAGAATATGTTTTTATATGTGATTATTCCACAATTTGGGAAGTTAAGAATGGTTTTGTATTATTCATGCTATTATAAGTGATTGTGATTTTTATACATAATATCAAAGAATATAATTTATGCTTTCTTTCGGAGAAAAAAAAATATTGACATATTACATCATGTTTAATATCTATTATCATTTTCATACCTACTAATTGTATTTATAAATGTAAAATTACATGACTATTGAAAGCAATGTTTTTTTTTCATCTTTGTACAGTATTCACTATAATTAATTGTTCAAACTTTTACTTAATAACTTCTGTTTTCCACAACTGCCTTCAAAGTGCAAATGAAGCACAATATATAGTGAGCGTAATGCTGCAACTCGCTATAGGTTGTATCAAAGATGGCTTCCCACCGGTAACGCATGTAAGCGTGCGATGCGCCACTCTATAGTCATATACCTCGTTGCCGGGGCCCAACTGCCGCCTTCAAAGATAGGGCGCCGGGATGCCGTGCACCCCTTGCGCCTTCGCTTGAGACGCCTCTGATAAAGAGAAATGAGACCAAAGTTATTGATAATGCGACCACCCAAGAAGTCAGAGTCGGTATATGTGAAGAGGCGGCAACAACAATAGATAGTCGAATACTTCTAGTATAATTGGTAGCAGTATTGCAATAATTATGACTAAAATGTAACTTGATTGAGGGATATTCTATTCATATACAAATGGTATATTATAGTTTTGTGGCAAATTGTGCTGTGCGGCCTCCCCGCATTGCGGGACTTCTCGGATCCTATGTACGCCATATCTAGGAGAGATAAAAAACTTGGATAGTTGGAATTTGATCACCCATCTAGTTGATATCAGACATAATTACACATATCTTTTCAAACATTGGAAACTTTCTATTTATTGCCTTGTGTTGCTTCCCGTTCACAGCTGTCATTGTCGATGTGACGATTGTCATTGTCTAAATGACAGCTGTTGTTGTTATGGTGACAGATGGCGGCTCACAATATAAGTATTCTTGGAAATGAAAAGTCTTTTTCTAGATTTTCTAGTTGAAGAAGCTCATTTACAGATTTAAAACTATTGGGGGGAATGGAAAGTACCGGTGACTATGATTTTCGAAACAAATATTTGATACATATAAGCATAAGTCGTCAGTTTCCGGTGATTAAATCGTTTATGTAGAAGAGAAATGTATTGGTAGAATCCCCAATACTCTAAGAAAATTGTTGATTCTCAGCAACATTGCTATATCATATAACAATAATAATTGCAAATACTGATTGAAACATAACAATGACAAACTTTTCATTCATTTCTATTGGTGACTATCTTGGAAAACGTTGCTAAAATCGATTCATAACATAACTGACAGGGAGGATAAAGAGTAGACACTAACGCTAGACTGAGTGTTCAGATTGGATAAAACAATCGAGAAAGGGGACTCCCCCTAAAAATCAAGATCAAGAAATATCAAGAATTCTTGAAACAAGACAAGTAATGCGTCGTCAAGAAATAAGCAAGACAAGAAATTTTTATTTTCTTGTCTTGAGAATCAAAATCTTGCCTTGATGAAACACTAAATTTCTGTTTCACGGTCAAACTTTAAAGGTCACTTCACAATGTCCTGCATTTCTTCATATCAAGATTTCTTCAGCCTTGATAGTACTTTCTTGTCTTGTCTTGGGAAATAGAAAATACTCCTTGTCTTAATCTTCTCTTGATTTCAAGACAAGATCAAGATTATTTCTTGATTCTTGTGAAACACCACATAAATTGAACCATAAATAAGTTATTCTAATTCCTTGCAGCTTCTACGTATCTTTGGGCGTTGTCTTGTTACTTATAATCGATTTTTTTGAGGAAAGTGAGTGTTCAATGATACCTAAGTGCAGTCAAATATCAAGAATGTACCTTGATCAATCTTGATTAGCTATATTTGTTCTAATAAATCCAGCTATGAATAAATGTCAACTAGTTTTTTAGTCCTTCACGTATTTTGGACGATGTATCGAGACAAGATCAAGATTATTTCTTGATTAATGTGAAACACTACATGAATTAAGCCATAGATGAGTAATAATAATTCCTTGGAGCTTTCATTTATCTGTGAACAATGTCTTCTAACATATTGTCACAAATTCAATTGTGAATAATTTATTTACACAGATTACAGAGCGAATATTTATTCTGTAATTTCGTATGATCACAATATCGCGCTCTGTTACTCTTACCGAATCACTTACTCCTTACCTCCTACCCAACTCAAACAATGGCCAATTGGCCTACATTTGAATTTCTAACAGTTGTTGCCTGGCAACTGCCAAACATCTAGTAACCATAGGCTGTCAATCACGTCCGAAAATTGAACATCGATTTGGTCAATGCGCGTTCAAATATTTCACATTTGTGAGAATATTAACGATTTTTTTAAGAAAAGTGAGCCTTCAAACATATCTAAGTGCAGTCAAATATTGAATATGTACCTTGATCAATTTGTATTAGCTGTATTCATTAAGATAAATCCAGTAATGATGAAGTGTTTACTGTTTTTTTGGGCTTCCACGTATTTTGGACGATGTCTTATAACAAATTATCGTGTTTTCAACAGGAAGTGTGCCTTCACCGGAACTAAAGTAGAGTCAAATGTGGAAGATATTCCTGAGTCAATGCATAAGTATTAGCTATTTTATTCACATAAATCAAGCCAGCAATAAGTGATTTAGATTTATTGGAGCTTCTACGTATGCTTGACCGTTGTCTTGTAACATATTATCGCATTTTCTGGAAGAAGTGTCTTTTCAATCATAAATGAATGCATTCATATATTGAGAATGTATCCTAATCAATTTACTATCAGCTATATTTGTTGTAATAAATCCAGCCGAAAATAAGTAATTACTATTTCTCGGAGCTACCATGTATTTTGGACGTTGTCTTCAAGCTTATTATCTTATATTGAACGAAAAGTATGCATTCGACGACACTCAATTTCACTTAAATATATTCAATATCCCTTGATCAATACGTTTCAGCCATTTTCATTTACATCAATCAAACCATAAATACATGATTGCAATTCATATGGAGCTTCTATGTATGTTTGGATGTTGACTTGTAACATATTATCGCATTTTTTCAAGAAAGTGTCCCTTGAATCGTATCCAAGTAAATCAAGATATTGAGAATGTATCTGGATCAATTTGTATTAGCTATATTCGTTCTAATAAATCCAGTCGTAAATAAGTAATTACTATTTCTTGGAGATACCACGTATTTAGGACGTTGTCTTTAAGCTTATTATCTTGTTTTGAACAAAAAGTATGCCTTCAACATGCCTTAAATTCGTTCAAATATGTACAATATTCCTCAATCAATACGTTTTAGCTATTTTTATTCACATAAATCAAACCATAGATCCATTATTTCTATTCTCATGGAGCTTCTTTGTATGTTTACTTGTTTTCTTGTAACATATTATCGCATTTTTCAGGAGAAGTGTTTCTTTAATCATACTTTAGTGTTTAGTGCATTCAGATATTGGAAATGTATCTCGATCAATTTGTATTAGCTATATTCGTTCTAATAAATCCAGCTCTAAATGAGTATTCACAATTTTTTGAACAAGATTCCTTGTCTTGATCATTTCTGATAGATGGATAGAGTATAGCTGATAGATCATGAATAAAAATAACAAAACAGAAGACCACACACGTAGAGTAAGAAAGCGGCGGTTGATACATTACTAAGAGAACAGATGAAGTACGGAGAGGAGTATTCGGATTCCACAAATGGGTTTGACTTTCAGCTAACCGACGCGGCGCGCTTATTGTGACACATTGTTTCTTGTTTATAATAAAAATCAATGTTATACTAGGCTATATTTTGCGTAATTATTCTGATAGATCTTTTTCATGGGAAGAAAGCTTATACAATATAATATGAATGATGAATTTTGTTCACAAATATGTTACTCCAACGGCACAGCGAATGTTTATGTTAAATGAGTTTTCCTGTATTATCCGCATATCACCTGCAAATCTGAACCGATTCTCATCATTAGTTTTTTTATACGAATTCATTATCTGCGGGTATTTTGCGATTCGGTCAACGAGTCCTGAAGAGAACTCATGGAAAAAACGCATTGGTATAATCATTTGGAGCGGAAAATGTCGGAATAAATAGTTTAAAAATCTTATGTGGACAGAGATGTATGTCTTCGGTGGAAGTGACAAATCCGAAATTGTATTGACTTCTGGCAACTATTTTATGAACTCACGTCTTGTCACAGATCTTTTAGTATAATAACATACCGTGAGAATCATTATCTTATAGTGAATTGCTCCCAGATACTCGAATTTTGCGCGCTTTTTTCAAATAGGGCTCACTATGTGAATATTCATTAGTATAAGGGATTTGATGATACCTAATCCGTGTACAGAATAGAACATAGTATTCATATTTATGGAATTTTTGTCTGGTAGCTGTTCCATTATCTTGAGAAACAGTGAAAGTTTTGCAAATTTATGAGTAAGGGAATTGATGGTCATAGAAAAATATCTATTCAATCCATTTGAATCATTACGTGAGCAAGTAGAACTCATTAAACGTCACTTAAAACATACTGAGGGGAATATTATATAGTTTTGTGAACTGTTGAAGCTTCTCTGAATATAATACTTGATTCTTTGTGTCTACCTAGATTGAAATAGACTTTTTCACGAATATACAACATAATAATGCTTTTCAGGAACTATTTGATAAATTCAAGACCAGAAAACTTTGTCACAGAGCTTCCAGTGTGATGATATCTAGTCATAAATAAGTAATTACTATTTCTTGGAGCTACCACGTATTTTGGACGTAATCTTCAAGCTTATTATCTTGTTTTGAACGAAAAGTGTGCATTCGACGAAACTCAAGTTCAGTCAAATATATACAATATCCCTTGATCAATACGTTTTAGCTATTTTCATTCACATCAATCGAACCATAAATACATGATTGCAATTCATATGGAGATTCTATGTATGTTTGGTTGTTGACTTGTAACATATTATCGCATTTTTCTGAGAAAGTGTCCCTTGAATCATACTTAAGTGAATCAAAATATTGAGAATGTATCTGGATCAATTTGTATTAGCTATATTTGTTCTAATAAATCAAGTCATAAATAAGTAATTACTGTTTCTTGGAGCTATCACGTATTTTGGACGTTGTCTTTAAGCTTATTATTTTGTTTTGGACAAAATGTATGCCTTCAACAGGGCTCAAATTCGTTCAAATATGTACAATATTTCTCAATAAATACGTTTTAGCTATTTTTATTCACATAAATCAAACTATGGATCCATTATTTCTATTCTCATTGAGCTTCTTTGTATGTTTAATTGTTTTCTTGTAACATATTATCGCATTTTTCAGGAGAAGTGTTTCTTTAATCATACTTAAGTGCATTCAGATATTGGGAATGTATCTCGATCAATTTGTATAAGCTATATTCGTTCTAATAAATCCAGCTCTAAATGAGTATTCACAATTTTTTGAACAAGATTCTTTGTCTTGATCATTTCTGATAGATAGATAGAGTATAGCTGATAGATCATAAATAAAAATGACAGAACAGAAGACCACACATGTAGAATGAGAAAGCGGCGGCCGATACATCACTAAAAGAACAGGTGAAGTACGGAGAGGAGTATCCGGATTCCACAAATGGGTTTGACTTTCAGCTGACCGACGCGGCGCGCTTATTGTGACACATTGTGAATATTGAAAATCAATGTAATACTAGGCTACATTTTGTGTAACTATTTCGATAGATAGGAAAGCATATGGAATATGATATGAATAATGAAATTTGTTCACAAATATGTTAATCCAACGGCACAGCAAATGTTTATGTTAAATGAGTTTTCCTGTATTATCCGCATATCACCTGCAAATCTGAACCGATTCTCATAATTAGTTTTTTCATTTGAATTCATTATCTACGGATATTTTGCAATTCGATCAACTAGTCCTGAAGAGAACTCATGGAAAAAACGTATGAGTATAATCATTTGGAGCGGAAAATGTCTGAATAAATAATTGAAAAATCTTATGTGGACAGAGATGAATGTCTTCGGTAAAAGTGACAAATACGAAATTGTAATGACTTCTGGCAACTATTTCATGAACTCACGTCTTGTCACAGATCTTTTAGTATGATAACATACCGTGAAAATCATTATCTTATAGTGAATTGCTCCCAGATACTCGAGTTTCGCGCGCTTTTTCCAAATAAGGCTCACTATGTGAATATTTATTGTGAGCTTTGAGAAAAAGTATAAGGGATTTGATGATACCTAATCCGTGTATAGAATAGAACATAGTATTCATATTCATGGAATTTTTGTCTGGTAGCTGTTCCATTATCTCAAAAAACAGTGGAAGTCTTGCAAATTTATGAGTAAGGTGAATTGATGGTCATAGAAAAATATATATTCAATCCATTTGAATCATAACGTGAGCAAGTAGAACTCATTGAACGTCATTTAAGACATACTAAGGAAAATATTAAATTGTTTCGTGAATTGTTGAAGCTTCTCTGAATATAATACTTGATTCTTTGAGTCTACCTAGAATCAAATGGACCTTTTTCACAGATATACAACATAATGATGCGTTTCAGGAAATATTTGCTGAATTCACGACCAGAAAACTCTGTCACAAAGCTTTCAGTGTGATGATATACCGTGAAAATCTCGATTCGATTGAAAATTGCCGCCAGGTATACGAGTTTCGCACGCATCTTTCGACTGAGGCTCACTATGTGAATATTAATAGTTAGTTTTGGAGGCGTATATAGGATTTGATGATACTTAATCCTTGTACAGAATAGAACATAGTATTAGTGTTGAACACAACCTAGACCAGTACCTGTTCTATTCTGTCTTTCACCAGTTGTTTTGATGTGGGCGGAATTATTCATGGTTTCGCAAGGTATGGATATTGACAAGAATTAAAATGCACTCAGAATATAGATCGGTAGTCAATGTTACAACTGTTCCCAAAAGTCAAAATTAACTCTGCAATCTCACAAATGTATTGTAAGATTATTTAGATAATCTTCATACTAGGAGTGGCAGGTTCGAATCTTTGTGCTTTGGCAGCCCGCAAAAAAAGTTGCAAAGTGCCGCAGGTTGCTGACTCCTGATCTAAATGATCAAATGTATAAACCTGTAGAAATAGAACATCTGTTTATCGACTTTTGTACTTGGCTCACTTTGTTAAGCTAGAACTACTGAATGTTTGAATTGAAGTGTGTGAACAGAAAGCATAGTGTGTTGTATTCCTATCATAGTGTGTACGCTCGTAGGTTCACAGGCACAGCTGTGCGAAATAAAGACCACACATGACGTGTAAAGCACCATTCACACTACTCTAAGTGCTGATTCACACCATTAAATACAGACATATATGTTTCGCATATAAAAGAAGCGGAAATTATTGATACCAAAGGCATAATAGTTATTCATTGTGCTAGAATGCAATGCGATATAATTAGTCACAAAATAAAAAGTTTTTCCACCACGACACCTGGCAGACAAGCTGATGCTTTTCTTGAGTGATTAATTACATTTTATACGAATCCAATACAATTTTATATTCAAATCCTATCTCAAAATGCATCAAATAGTTTATTTTTCTCTAACATCACATAAGTTACAACTTGTGAGTCTCTGCTGCCAAGGTGAAGTGTCACTTTATCGATTAGGCAGATAAAATAGCAGCTTATATCGTGAAGGTAATATATTTTAACTTTGTATTTGCACGCAAAGGATTTACAATATTCACTGAATTAATGTCATCAAATTCATCCTAAATATAGTTTTCGAATTTCTAGTTTTGTAATGTACTCGATTGACAAAAAAAAACAGAAAAAAGTTGTATTTTTCGGAGCAAAATAGTTATTTGTTCAAGAGAGTAGATTCACTGACGCGGCTTGAGTATCATAGACAAGGCGTAGCCGAGTCAATGAATCTAGGCAAGGTAGTAAATCTTGATTTTTTGTCATGTTGAATACATGATTTTTTTGGGGATTGTTCAAATTTGAATAATCTTATGGTAAATTTCAATATTTTCAAAAATATCATCGTCATCAAATTATGCTTCTATACATTTATTGATCGGTTGCCAAGTTTTTATGCCTCTGTTGGGTGGTTGCTGTGGAAACGACATTTTTACTGCCTAGGCAATAAAAGTAACACTTTATAGACTGTAAACTAAAATCTATTCGCTGAAACATTTGATATGCTATCAGTAAAACTGAATAATCTGCTGTGGCCATCACAGTTCTTCCCCGATCATAAATTTCATTCGTTCCAACATAATTTTTGGTTATGGAATATGCAAATTTCAGAACAGTGTTGGAGAAAATTTAATCTATATTAAATAACAGTCGTTAAGAAATTTAAAGTCATCAGAATTTGTTAAATAAGATAAATTTACTCTGGAAGTAAATTTACTTGCTCTTTAATCATATCGGTCATCAAACTTTTTAATTCGGATGAATTAAACAAAAAATTGGAGTGTGAGTTCACACGCGGTAGAAGTAAAACTTTATATTCTGGTTAATTTATGTAAAAGAATATAGTGACTCACAAGAATCAAGGGATAATCTTGATCTTGTCTTGAAATCAAGACAAGAAGTATTTTCTATTTCCCAAGACAAGACAAGAGAGTAATATCAAGATTCAAGGCTCCTTGTCAAGAAATTGCGATATCTTGATAATCAGTCTCTCAAATCGGCATATTGATTGATTTATTGAAATTATGAGATCCGTGTTTCTCAAGAATCAAGAAATGATCTTGATCTTGTCTTCATTTTGTCTTGAAGTCAAGACAAGTCCAAGACAAGAAATATTTTCAATCTCCCAAAACGTGACAAGAAAGTACTATCAAGAATCAAGACTTTATCAAATACCTATATTTATATTGAGCCATTATTGAAATAATAAAATTACATGCGGGCAATTAAATCACTGTTTTCTGAATTTAGAGTGTTACCCCAACTGTTAAAATGACATTTGTTATTGTCAAACTGACAGTTGTCATTATGAAAGTGACAACATCATTGTCCATGTGACAGCGTCATTTCCAAAGGGGCAGCCGTCATTGTCAAAGTGACATTGTCATTGTCAAAATGACAGCTGTTATTGTTATGGTGACAGACGGCGACTATCTTCTAGTCATTGCAACATGAGTATTTCTGGCAATAGAGAGTCTTTTTAGGACTTTCTGTTTGAAAAAGCTCATTCACAAACTTAAACCTAGCTTTTAATAAAAAACTCATATATGAAATTTGAATCAAGAATTTGTACGGGTTCTCAAATTATCATACTTCCAGACAGACAGACCGACCGATTGCATTCAAACTTATGTTTTTTTGGATTGAGTGAAGTCTAAAATATGAAAATTCATCAGAATTAAACTTGAGAATGACAGACTTTCCATTTATTTTTATTAGTGGCAATCTTGGAAAACGTTGATAGAATCGTTTCATAACATAACTTTCAGGGAGGGTGAAGAGTAGACACTAACGCTGAACTTGAGCGTTCGGACTGGATAAAGCGATAGAGAAAGGGAACTCCCCCAAAATTTCAATATCAAGAATGGGAGACTCTTGAAACAAGACAAGAAATGCATCGCCAAGAAATGGACAAGACAAGGAATTTTTATTTTCTTGTCTTGAAAATCAAGACTAGACAAGAAATGATCATCAAGACAAGTAATCTTGTCTTGATGGAACACTAATTTATATCATTTTGTGAGCGAGTGAAATTTCTTAAGCGTCAATAAATGTACCGAGGGGAAAAATGAATATTTCTTTGAATAGTTACAATTTTTCCTATTTTTAGATCGGAGTTTTTGACTCTTGTAAGAATGTTTCTCATAAGCGAGACATTAGTCAAATTTTTTATGGACATTCAACATAATAATGATTTTCAACAAATATTTGATGAATTAACAATCTAAACATTGTCACAGAGTTTACTGTAAGATAACATACGGTAAAAATCCCAATCCCACAAGAAATTACCGTCAGATATTTGAGTTTCGCGCGCTCTCTCCAAAATGAGGTTGGACTGTGTAAAAATTAATTGTGACTTTTAGAGGCAAATGTAAGATTTGACAATACTCAATCCGTGTACAAAATAGAACGTTGTACTCATATTGACAACAATTTTGTCCAGTATTTTTCCAATTTTCTTAGGAATTGGTAGAAGCTTTTGCAAATAAAGAGGAAAGAAATCTGAATGTTTTTGGAAAAATATCTAGTCAATCCATTTGAGTTATTCTATGAGGAGATAAGATTCCTAAAGAGTCGATAAATGTACTGAGGAGGAAATTAATCATTTCTTTGAACTGTTAAAACCTTCTGGATAACATAATAAAGTTTTTGAATCTAGTAAGAATGTTCTGTATTAGCGAGACATGAAGTTGCATTTTTCATGGATATTCAGCATAATAATGACTTTTAGCCACCATTTCAAAAATTTACGATCAAAAAGTTTGTCACAGAGCTTTAAGTATGTCTAATGTCTGTTTTGCACGATGCAATTTATTGATGAGAATATTCATGCAGTTTTCCTTGAATTTCTTTGTGAATTTATTGTCATGCAGATTAATGTTGATTCGTTTTTACACATATGAAGATTCCCATCAATTTATTGTGAAGAATTTAAGAGTATCAACCTGCATATCAATTGTCATTTTATTGTCCTTAATTTTTGTATTGTGTTTCTTGCAAGTTTCTGTAGACCATTCCATAAAATGAAAACCATATACCATTTTATAATATGAAAACCACGGCAAGCTCAAGAATAAACACTCTTTAGAATCTTACCCGCAAAAAAGGTAAGAGATAAACAAAGATAATGCCAAATTCAAAGATTGGCAACGACAAAATGTGAAGAAAAAACTCCAGAGTTCCCTGGAAATTGGTCTATAAATTCATGAATTTCTTTATGAAGAAAAAGTTCACGAAGTGTTTCGTACTATACGATCCAATAAATTCAAAATAAAACTTTGTGAATTTATTGATGAAGGAATTGAATCGTGTAAAACAGTCATTGGGATGTCCATTTTACAAGACATTTTCCCCAGATATTCGAATTTTGCGCGCGTTCTTCAAATTAGATCAAATTTTTGTTCATTTTGGAGGCAAATGAGGAGTTCGATAGTACTCTCATCCGTTTACAGAATAAAATATATTTTTCATATTGGCAACAATGTTCCATTTCAACAGGGAAGCAGAAAACAGTGTGAAGTTTTGGAATTTATGAGTAAGGAAATCCGACTTTCTAAAAAAAATATCTATTCAGTCTATTTAGATCATTCTGTGAGTACCCAATAAAATTTATGTTATATCAAATGTACCGAGGAGAAATGCATAGTTCTTCGAATTGTTGAAATTTGCTCAAATACTAGATTAGGGTTTTTGAGTTTACTAAGAATCTGCAGACTTCCAGAATATAGCCTGTTTTCATTTGTCTGTTGCTTGGCGTTGAAGTTACACAAAAATTACTAGGAGTATCACAAATAATTACTATCAGTGATAGATTAGAATTTCACATCCTGTATATGAGTTTGGCTTCCTGTTGTTCCTTTTCATATGAACTTCAAGTATGCTTAATCTCGAACTCCTTTGTGCGTGCAATATGTTTTAGAAAGGGTACAGAATTTTCTGTTCACGTATTCCCTCCATTTCTAACCACTGTGAAATGTGAGCTAGATGTCAGAATTATCTTCATTCGGTGTTTATTTATCGATATATTTCAGTTGCAAAAAGTATTGCTTTCAGCAGTGAATCAAAATGAGACATTCTGTATATAGTTCTAGCGTTCTGCATTTCTTTTCTATATAAACCTCAAATTTACTAAGTCACACATTCCTCCGTGCGCGCAATATGCTTAAAAAATGGTGTAAAGTTTTCTCTTCACGTATATCTGCCTTCTCTCCCTCCTCGTGGAGTGAGAATCAGATTTCGGACATTTTCTCATTCAGTGTATATCTTCCGATATATTCTAGCGGTAAATAATACCGCCTTCAGCGGTGAGTCAAAATGAGATACATTGTATATAATTCTAGCGTTCTGCAGTCCTTCTTCATATGAACTTCAGATATGCTAAATCTGCATTCCTCCGTGCGTGCGATATGCTTACAAAGAGGTACAAAGTTTTCTCTTCATGTATACTTCCCTCCCCTTACCCCTCGTGAAGTACTAATCAGAGCAAACATTTTCACATTCGGTGTATTTCTTTCGAGATATTGCAGCAGTAAATACTACCGCTTTCAGCAGTAAATCAGAATAGGACAGCCTGTATATCATTTTAGTGTTCTGCGGTCCTTCTCTACATAGATGTTGATTATAGTGGATCTCACACTCCTTCAAGCGCGCAATATACTCAAAGAATGATACAAAGTTTTCTCCTCACTTATACGTCCTCCCCTCCCACTCAATCCCTATGAAGTGGGAATTAAATACAAGACATTTTTTTCATTCGATGTATATCTTTTGGGATATTCCAGTGACAAATATTATCCCTTCAAGCGATAAATCAGAACAAGACACCCTGTGTATAATTTCGGCGTTCTGCGGTCCTTCACCATATGGACGTCAATTATGCCAAATCTCACATTTCTACGTGCGCGCAATATGCTCGAGAATGGACAAAGCTCTCTCTTCACGTATACCTTCCTCTCCTCACCCCTCGTAGAGTGAGAATAAGATATCAGACATTTTCTATTTGGTGTATATTTCTCGAGATATGCCAGCGGCAAATAACATCGGCTCCAGTGGTAAATCAGAATGGGACATCCTGCAATACTTCTACATATGAACTTCAAGTATGTCTGATCCCACATCTCTTCATTTGTGCAATATGCTTGAAAAGGGGTACAAAGTTTTCCCGTCACGTATATTTCCCTTCCCTCACCTCTCATTGAGTTATAATTGGATATCAGACATTTCGGTGTAAATTATTCGGAATATTCAGTTGCAAATAATAGCACCTTCAACGGTGAATCAGGATGGGACACCCTGTATATAATTTTATCGTCCTGCAATCCTTCTACTCATGAACTTTAAGTATGTCAAGTCTCACACCCCTTCGCTTGTGCAATATGCTTAAAAAACGGTACAAAGTCTGCTCTTCACATATACTCCCTTCCCCTTGCCCCTCGTTGAGTGAGAATTGGATATCAGACATTTCGGTGTAAATCATTCAAAATATTCCAGCTGCAAATGATATCGCCTTCAGTAATAAATCAGAATGGGACATCCTGTATATAGTTTTAGCGTCCTGCAATCCTTCTACATATGAACTTTGGGGTATGCCAAATCTCACATCCTTTCGTTAATGCAATATGCTTGAAAAGAGATACAAATTTTGCTCTTCACGTATACTTCCCTCCCCTTACCCCTCGTTAAGTGCGAATTAGATATCAGACATTTTGGTGTGAGTCATTCGGAATATTCCAGCTGCAAATAATAGCGTCTCCAGCGATAAATCAGAATGGGACACCCTATATATAATTTTAGCGTTCTGCAATCCTCCTACATATAAACTTCAAATATGTCAAATCTTATATTTCCCCGTGCGCGCAATATGCTTAAAAAGAGATAAAAAGTATTATTTTTACATATTACCCCCTCCCCTTTACTCTGCCCTTGTGGAGTGAGAATTGAATGTCTGACATTTTTTATTGCGATGCATATTTTTCGAGATATTCCGGCGCCAATAGATATTGTTCTTAATGATAAATTGGGATAGAACATCCTGTAGATATATAATTTGAGCTTTTCGTACTTCCTCTCCTTATGAACTTCAAGTAAGCCAAATCTCATTCTTTCGTGCGCACAATATGCTTGAAAAAGGGGACAAAGTTTTCTATACACGCATTGCTGTGCTCTTTGCGAGTAATTTCAATTTGAAAAAATATTGAGTAGATACACTGTGACTATAAAACACAACTAAAGCCTGTAATCAGCCTCATTGCCTTCATTTTCATCTTTCAGGTATATTTAATGGGAATATATATATATATATATATATAAATCCTCCTATCAATGTGACGTCCTTACAAAGATGTTCATTTTGGCGTCTACCGAAAGGAACGCGTATAGTTGAGATCTGATCGAAGTATATTACATAATTTCTCATGGGCTCTTCAGATTCCACACAGACATTTCATTTCATGCAATATTCACAGAGTTCCCATTTCCTATACAATATGACCTCCTTTCATCATAACATCAATGTGGCGTCAATAATATACGTTACATATTGCGTTTATAGTGGCGTCCTATCCGTATATATACTTTCACTTCATATTTGAGATGGCGTCCCCCTTGTTGCCAGATTTAGTTTTTACAGTTCTATGAGCACCTCTCATGCGTAAAACGTGCTATCGATGACACATGTGAAGCGATATATTCAAAGGTTTGCGTAGAATTACACTATTCAAGTATTGAAATGGGTTGATACTCAAGACATCTCCATAAAGTAGTAATATGTCATTGATTGATAGAGAACTCATAGTAAATTGAAAGATTTTGCGAAAAAATATGGATTTTTGATTGATAATTGCTATTTTCGAGTTCTGAAGTGAAATGTATTTACCATGTCCGTGAACTGTTGGTGGATATGAATGGAAGTATGTAAAAGATAATTTATCAGAAAGAACTTACGGATGTCATATAAATTGTGATAATAATTGCTCTATTGAAATGTGACAAAATTTTGGTCTAAACTTGCATCTTGCTGTAGATTTTTCTGTAATTGTATGATGAGGGTCAGTGTGAGTATAAATCTTGATTCTGGAAGCTGGAAACCTCTCCTCATTAGGACACCATATTGGAAAAAGTAGTACAGAGTATTTTTGCAATATCTTAATAGCCGTAGGTCACACAAAAAAAATCTCATAGCTTTTTGGAAGAGTATTGAATTCTTCACAATCATAGTTCAGATTCTTTCCACCGTAAAATTATTATGTCTACATCCTCCTTTAATCAACACAAATGGCGGATCAAGACTCATTGATGCTCATAGGTCGTAATTCAATGGGATCCATGAGCTGATGAATCAAATGCTTGTGAAATCCTCAAAGTTAAGGCCTCCTTAAGCCAAGGTCCGTGAACCCGTGCCTATTGGGCTTTATGTATAATCTGGCTCTGGTAAGGGATACTTCCTACTCGCCTTATCAAATACCCTATACCACTTGGTACTTGTCTTAGAGTCTTTCCCTTGGATTCAGCTCTAGCGGATAAAAGATTTGTCTAGAATTATTATCATATTACCGACTTTCCTCTCAACATTCCAAATATTCAAACTAGTGTTGCTACTCCAATTCAAGTATGCGTTATCAGTTCAATCAATAATTGTCAAATTAAATTATTGAAATGCTGGGAAATCTTCTCCACAGAAATATTTGGTTGGGATTGAGATTCGGATAGCAACAGTAATAGAGTATAAGGCAACTAAATGAGATTTTATTTGTGTATTGAGTTATTATTTGTTGCTTTTACAAGATGCCTCATCTGTTCTTATATCTGATATCTGTTAGTAGAATTCATAGTTTCGATTCTCCACGATATTCTGGTTCGGGACAAGAGTAATATGCTGCGGTCTTGAATTTTCATATGTAGGCCATTTTATATGCACAGTGTTGGTGGAATAATTATTTCATCCTCTATTTTCGAATACAAGTATGTACGGAGAAGTTAATATAATATGGGCAGATTATCTGTGCTATACCCATGAGGTGAAAAAGAACTATGGTTCAACTAATCAAAAATAGCACTTCAATAATAAATACCAATCTATCGAGTAGTTTTCATACATATCCTCATGAATACCTGAGAGATAACTTATTTCACCATTATGAATCGGTCCTGTTAGATGGAAGATACAAAATAGAAATTATATGGAAGATACAATAAAGGAATTATATGGAAGAAACAAAATAGGAATTAGTGTATCAAGGCCGTGGAGGTGATCTTTTCTGGTCGAATCTGTGGTTCACGGCCGAAGCGCCATCTGAGACCAGAAAGGAATATCAGAATTTACGTTTTTTCAGGCGATCATCATGAAAGAATTTAAGATCATCAAATTTTATTCATTCATTTCTGAAACATTGCAAATGTCAATCCTAGTTGCCACTGAAATTGTTTTATTTTATTGTCTAAAAATGCGTATCTAATTCTGCAATTGCAAGATTTATAGAGATTGACGGAAGAATATGATATATATTTCGGCAAAAATTGTTTCTTAAGACTTCATCAAGCTGCCCATAGAGGTAGGTGTGGAGTGTTAATCAAAAAGTTTTCATAGATCAGTCCCAAGAAAGTAATATTGAACAGATCAGTCCCAAAATAGTTATTTAAGTATTAAGGTCAGTAAGTACGGTTTGCCGATTGAGAATTATTGTTTGGAGGCCGAGCCTTGGCGATGTTTCCAAATATTAAGCGAAATCGGTACTGTACTTATTGACCCTGATGCTTACAAAATTTCTTGCACGTTTGGAAGACCTACCCGAAATAGGAATCCTAATATTCTCTTTCAAATTGAGTTACCACTCATCGCTCACTCGCTGTCAGCTGTCAAGTTTGACATTTTATTGTGAATATTCAATCATAAATAACGATAAACTAATTTATATTCCTTGTGGAAGTCCACAATTTTTCACTTACCGCTTTTGCTCGTGGGCGGTAAGTCAGCATAACCATAGTAACCACAGTTTGCCAGTAAAATCAACATACCACCTTAAATAGAGATCCGGTAAACATATAGAAACGCCCAATCGTGCAAAAAGTGAATTTAGATAGATGTGTACTAGTAAGTAAAACTCCATGGTCACAAAAAGGGCCATAGAAATACCTTTTTCGTTATAATTGCCTAAAAAATTGATTTATAGCACATAGCACATAAACCGCTGAAGCAAAACTGTAACTGATGATTTATACAACAATTATGTGGGCATAAAATTAATCTACGACCAAAAGTGTCCAAATATTTGATCATTCCTATTCTTCAAAGTTGCTGGGAGCATGTCGTATATTAGTATTCATTCTTCATATCTTATATATCAATTTAAAGGCAAAAAGTTCAACCAATGAGAATGGAACTTGTTGAACTATGTACAACTACATCCTCTGATTAGTTTTTCCACAATGCAAATTGGTGAACGTATAGTTTTGAAAGTCGGGAGTCTTTCGATATCGTATATCCCTGAGAATTTCCTTTGCTGTTTGTGTTGCAATATGGTGCACAAATACAGATAGTACTCATAATATGAAATAATGAAAATTCAATAAGTATCAGGGTAATCCAAGTGAATCTCTTTCAACTCACTTGTACAAAGTACAAATAAGTAGTATTGTTGAACCGCCAGAATCACATCTCGAGATTTTGATGGAAACTCTTGTTATGAGCATCCCCAAATTCATTTTGACTATTTTCGGCTTGATGTCGGTACAAACGTATGAATGTGTGTATCTATATAGCTAAATTTCGTATTTGAGACTGGTCTAAAGTCCAATTTTGCAGCCCCTATTATGGCTGCAATCGTCTGTACCGGAAATGCACTATACTTGGAACCTTTTTTTGAATTTTCCTGTGGCATCTTGATGGTTATTTTCTATTTCAATACTAATTGGCTGTGCTAGAAGTACACAGTCTATTCGAGTTTTTTGCATTAATTCAAAACAATCAGTCGTGGAGTATTGAAATTTCGTATCAAACACTTCTATAAAACCTAATTGTACACCTTGCATTATGACTCCAGTCGGATCAACCAGGAGTGCAGTTTACTAAGAACGTTTTCTAATTTTTCATATAAATCCAGAACAATCAGCTGTAGAATCTTGAAACTTTGTATTCAAAGAAATTGTAGCATTCGAATGATAACTTAATATTTTCATAACAATCTATTGAGCCGAAAGTAAGCTTTATCTGACAATCTCTCTGAATTTTTCGCATAAATTCGAGACTTCGGTCGTAGAATGATGAAATTTGGTATTTGAGACTACTAAAGCGTTAAATGGCCAGTTGCACCACTGCCACTTGAACTTTAGGTGCCACCTAACTCAACAATATTGTATCAGAATTTGAAAATTGAATGTAACATGAACATTGCTGTCCTTATTTCGATTCAATATTTTTTGTATAAGTGAAGCTTAAAATTTGAGTTAGAGTGGTACAACTGACCATTAATGAATTGTAGCATCTAAATGATTAAATTATCATCTCAAATTTTGGTTGGAGTCGATTTTGCCTAGTGTCAATATCAGTGTCAACTGTTAATTATTGAGTCAAAAGATGTACAAGTAAGAAATGTGGTGTCCACATCAGATTGTTTTCAAATTTTCGAGCGAAATGGTGTTGAATTTTTTATCAAAGATACATTATCGAATGCAAAATTGTTCAAAATGCTTCCAGTCTAGTGTTGCCTCCTCATAATATTATCATTGTCTATTCTTCTCCTTTTCCTTCCGAACGGAGCAGGGGGTAGCATCTTGGTTTTTTCCCAAGGTATTTGACCTCCTCTATCGATTGGTACTAGTTTCAATCATGAGGTCTATCAGGGAAGTTGACCCTAACAAAAATGAACAATAGTAGTTTTTCTCCGACACTTGAAGTAGGATTATAGATTTATAAAGTCTGTCACTTCATTGACCACAATATTCTCGATTGATTCATATTATACAATTCAACCGTAAGTTCAATCAGGGAACATAAGGTGCGGCCAGCTTCTCGACTTCAAGAAATGTCCTCACACAGTTGCGAGAACAGAGTCAATGCTAATCTATTCACAAACTGAATAAGAGAAGCGATGGTATGATAATTTGCACAAATTGAAATATGAGATAGAATGGATGAATGTTATATAGAATCAGTTTGAGCGTATCATTTCCGAGATACAGTTATTGTTGGATGAATTCAATATATAGCCCTTCGCAAAAACCTGGCACTCAAATAGTTAAAGTTCTCATTTGGAAAAAAATTCAACCTGTACCTTGAACCAAATTGTGGCTTATCAGAGTAACTCAAATTATCTTCTAGTGAACTATGTTATTGACAGATTCAAGAAAAATAAAGCAACATCTTCGTTTCTTACACAAAATTGTTCCGGTTTTATGTAGCCAGTGAATTTTAAATTGAGCAAAAAAAAAAAACTAAAATCATGTTTTCTCCCAGACCTAACTTATATGTATGTTGTATACCTACTCTTCAAATTTTTCAACTATAATGGATGTGATATCCTGTAATAGATTATATTAATAGGAACAAATATTAGTTTTCGTTACCTTGTATATTACAAGCTTATGTCATACTTATAATGTATCACAGGAAATATGTAATAATGATAATTCATCCATCCATTCTAACTTTTTTTCGATCACACTGAGAGTGCAACTTTGGGACCATCAGGGACCTCAAAAACATGAATAATTTGAGATTCATCAATTTAGTCTTAGTAAAAGCAATGATGAGCTTGCAACAAAAATGTTCCACTTGCTCTGTATAAACGATATAATTTGTTTTCCTACAACAACTATAAGACCACATCACGGATGAAATAGCGAGTTCTCACATCCTATAGTTATCCTATAGTTGGGGAGCCGACCGCACCTTATGTTCTCCAATCGAACTAACGGTCAAATTTTATATGAATCAATCAAAAATATAGTGGTCAATTGGGTGCCAGACTCTTCAAATCTGGAATCTCGTCCTAAGCGTCAGAAAAAGGCTACTTCCGGTCAATTTTCGTCAGAGTCAACTTCTCTGATAGAACTTATGATTAAAACTGGTACTTACTAGTAGCGGAGGTCGGATACTCCGAGAAAAAGCCAAGGTACCACACTCTGTCCTGTCGTTTTGAACTTCCTTCATGATTGCTGTGTTTTTTTTCTCTGTTTTGGATAGAACGGAGGTAGTATCCTGGTTTTGTCCTAAGGTTCTTGACCTCTGCAATCGATTGATACTAGTTTCAAGTTAACCACGAACTTATTGACCGGTTATGGCCTTTTTTTTGATACTTAGGACTAGATCCTGGATTTAAAGGTGACATCCTAATGACTACTATATCTTCGATCAATTCATAAACAATTCGGCCCTAAATCTGATTAGGAACGATAAGGTGCGGTCGGCTCTTGAACTTTTAGAAGGAGGTACATGAATTTGTCCACTTACTTCTCATACTTGAGGCAGTACTTGACTGTCTTTTCTTAATATTCAAAATTGACTGCTCAAATTTGAAGTTGATATAGTATTACTTCCAAGCAAGAATAATTTCTGACATCAAGTAACTGTACTATGATACTTCAGTCTCCAATGAAATATTGGTAGAAATATTATGTTATGACATACATAAGAAATATGATTTCAAATTCAAGCCATACTCCCAACAAATTCCATGTCAAAAGCGCCAGCATCTGTTTCATTATCGATCGATGTTCTTCGACAGTGTTGTCAAGTTTCTGGACGCCAGTATGACGGCGGAATATATGAAGTGGGAATATACACGTATATTTTTGACGCCACGTAAAATCGGAGCGGAATTTTTCGGAACTAAAAATATACGAAAATTTTCATTTTCCTATCATTCTGGCGTCAAAATGAAATTTTGAATTTAGCCTCTAGAGGTCAGGAGCAAGCCAGGAAAAAATTTTAAAGCAATTCTAAAGTGGCGTCCGATATACGGACTCCAATTTACAACGGACGCCAGATTAAATGCAAACGCGCAATATAAGGACGCCAAAATGATATGAGGATTTATATATATATATATATATATATATATATATATATATATATATATATATATATATATATATATATATATATATATATATATATATATATATATATATATATATATAAATCCTCATATCATTTTGGCGTCCTAATATTGCGCGTTTGCATTTAATCTGGCGTCCATTGTAAATTGGAGTCCGTATATCGGACGCCACTTTAGAATTGCTTCAAATTTTTCTCCTGGCTTGTTCCCGACCTCTAGAGGCTAGATTCAAAATTTCATTTTGACGCCAAAATGATAGGGAAATGAAAATTTTCGTATATTTTTAGTTCCGAAAAATTCCGCTCCAATTTTTAGTGGCGTCAAAAATATACGTGTATATTCCCACTTCATATATTTCGCCATCATACTGGCGTCCAGAAACTTGACAACACTGTCGCAGAACATCGATCGATAATGAAACAGATGTTTGCGCTTCTGACATGGAATTTGTTGGGAGTATGGCTTGAATTTGGAATTGCATTTCTAATGTATGTCATAACATAATATTTCTACCAATATTTTATTGCAGACTGAAGTATTATAGTACAGTTACTTGATGTCAGAAATTATTCTTGCTTAGAAGTAATTCTGTATCAACTTAAAATTTGAGCAGTCAATTTGAAATATTAGGAAAAAACAGTTGAGTACTGACTCAAGTATGAGGAGTAAGTGAGCAAATTCATGTACCTTTTTCTAATAATTCAAGAACCGACCGCACCTTTACGTTTCTAATCAGATTTAGGACCGAATTGTATATGAATTGATCGAAGATATAGTAGTCATTAGAATGTCACCTTTATAAATCCAGGATCTAGTCCTAAGGATCGAAAAAAGGCCATATCTGGTCAATAAGTTCGTGGTTAATCTGAAACTAGTATCAATCGATTGCAGAGGTCAAGTACTTTAGGACAAAACCAGTATACTACCTCTGTTCTATTCAAAACAGAGGAAAAAGCACAACAATCATAAAGGAAATTCTAAACGACAGGGCAGAGAGTGATACCTTGGTTTTTTCTCGGAGTATCTGACCTTCCCTACTAACAAGTACCAGTTTTAATTATAAGTTCTATCAGAGAAGTTGACTCTGACGAAAATTGACCGGAAGTAGCCTTTTTCTGACGCTTAGGACAAGATTCCAGATTTAAAAAGTCTGTCACCCAATTGACCACTATATTTTTCAATGATTCATATAAAATTTGACCGTAAGTTCGATTGGGGAACGTAAGGTTCGGTCGGCTCCTCAACTATAGGATCACAATAGAATGTGAGAACTCGCTATTTCATCCGTGATGTGGTCTTATAATTGTTGTAGAAAAACAAATTATATCGTTTGTACAAAGCAAGTGGAACATTTTTGTTGCAAGTTCATTATTGCTGTTACTAGGACCAAATTGATGAATCTCAAATTATTCATGTTTTTTTAGTCCCTGATGGTCACAAAGTTGCATTCTCAGTGTGATCGAAGGAAAGTTAGAATGGATGGATGAATTATCATTATTACATATCTCCTGTAATACATCATAAGATTAATATAAGCTTGCGATATACAAGGGAATGAAAACTAATTTTTGCTCCTAATAATATGATCTATTACAGGATATCACATCCATCATGGCTGAAAAATGTAAAGAGTTGGTATACAACATACATATAAGTTGGGACTTGGCGAAAACATTATTTGAGTTTTTCTTTTTGTTCAATTTAGAATTAACTGGCAACATAGAACGGAAACAATTTTGTGTAAGAAACGAAAATGTTGCTTTATTTTTCTTGAATCTGTCGGTAACAGAGTAACAGAAGATAATTTGAGTTACTGTGAAAAGCCACAATTTGGTTCAAGATACAAGTTGAATTTTTTTCAAATGAGAGCTTTTACTATTCGAGTGTCCGGTTTTTGCAAAGGGCTATATATTGAATGTATTCAACAATAACTGTAGTTTGGAAATGATATGCTCAAACTGATTCCATATAACATACATCCATTCTATCTCATATTTCAATTTGTGCGAGCTATCATATCATCGCTTCTCTTATTCAGTTTGTGGATAGATGAACATTGACTCTGTTGTCGCAACTGTGTGAAAACATTTCTTGAAGTCAGGGAGCCGGCCGCACCTTAAGTTCCCTGATCGAACTTATGGTCAAATTGTATAATATGAATCAATTGAGAATATTGTGGTCAATGGGGTGACAGACTTTATAAATCTAGAATTCTGCTTCAAGTGTCGAAAAAAGGTTACTATTGTTCATTTTTGTTAGGATCATCTTCCCTGTTAGATCTTATGATTGAAACTAGTACCAATTGATAGTGAAGGTCAAATGTCTCAGGAAAAAACCCTTGGTGCTCCTCCCTGCTCCGTTCGGAAGAGAAAGGAGAAGAATAGACAAGGATAATATTATGTGGTGCTAAAATTAGGCTGGTAGCATTTTGAACAATTTTGCATCCCATATTTAATCTTTGATGAAAGATATAACACCGTTTTGCTCGAAAACATGAAAAAAATATAATTTGAACACCACATGTCTTACTTGTACATCTTTTGACTCAATAATTAACAGTTGATACTAATATTGACTCTAGGCAAAATCGACTCCAACCAAAATTTGAGATGATAATTCAATCATTGATGGTGAGTTGTACCGCTCTAGCTCAAATTTTAAACTTCACTAATACAAAAAATGTCGAATCGAAATAAGGACAGCAATGTTCATGTCACATTCAATTTTCAAATTTTGATACGATATTGTTGAGTTAGGTGGCACCTAAAATTTAAGTGATAGCGGTGCAACTGGCCATGGAACGCTTTAGCAGTCTCAAATACCAAATTTCATTATTTTACGGCCTAAGTCTCGAATTTATGCGAAAACTTGAGAAAGATTATCAGATAAAGCTTACTTCCAGCTAATAGATTATTATGAAAATACTAAGTTATTATTCGAATGCTACAATTTCTTTAGATACAAAATTTCAAGATTCTACGGCTGATTGTTCTTGATTTATATGAAAATTCGAAAACGTTCTTAGTAAACTGCACTCCTGATCAATCCGACTGCAGTCATAATGCAAGGTGTACAATTAGGTTTTATAGAAGTGTTTGATACGAAATTTCAATACTCCACGCCCGATTGTTCTGAATTAATACAAGAAACTCGAATAGACTGTGCAATTTCAGCTCAGCCAATTAATATTAAAATAGAAAATAACCATTAAGATGTCTCAGGAAATTAAAAAAAAAAATCCAAGTACAGTGCATTTGCGGTACAGACGATTGCAACCATAATAGGGGCTGCAAAACTAGACTTTGGGCCAGTCTCAAATACAAAATTCAGCTATATAGATACATACATTCATACGTACGTACCGAAGTCAAGCCGAAAATTGTCAAAATGCATTTAGGGATGCTCAAAACGAGAATTTCCATCAAAATCTCGAAATGTGATTCTGGCGGTTCAACAATACTACTTATTTATACTTTGTACAAGTAAGTTAAAAAAGATTCACTTCGATACTTATTTAATGTTCATTATTCCATATTATAAGTAGTATCTGACTTTGTGCACCATATTGCAACACGAACAGCGAAGGGAATTCTTAGGGATATACGATATGGAAGACTCCTGACTTTCAAAATCATACGTTTACCAATTTGCATTGTGGAAAAACTAATCAGAGTATGTAGTTGTACATAGTTCAACAAAATCCATTCTTAACGCTTGAACTTTTTGCCTTTAGATTGATATATAAGATATGAAGAATGAATACTGATATACGACATGCTCCCAGCAACTTTGAAGAATAGGAGTCAAATATTTGGACAATTTTGGTCGTAGATCAATTTTATGCCCACATAATTGTTGTATTTATCATCAGTTACAGTTTTGCTTCAGAAGTTTATGTGCGATGTGCTATAAATCAATTTTGTAGGCGATTATAACGGAAAAGGTATTTCTATGGCCCTTTTTGTTACCATGGAGTTTTGATTACTTGTACACATCTATCTAAATTCACTATTTGCTCGATTGGGCGTATTCATATGTTTACCGACTCTCCATTCAAGGTGGTATGTTGATTTTACCGGCAAACTGTGATTACTATGGTTATGCTGACTTACCGCCCATGAGCAAAAGCGGTAAGTGAAAAATTGTGGACTTCCACAGAAAGTATAGATTTATTTATCGTTATTCATGATTAAATATTCACAATAAGATGTCAAACTTGACAGCTGACAGCGAGTGCGCTATGTGTGGTTACTCAATTTGAAAGAGAATATTAGGATTCATATTTGGGGTAGGTCTTCCAATCGTGCGAAAAATTTTTTAAGCATCATTGTCAATAATTACAGGACCGATTTCGCTCAATATTTGCAAACCTCGCCAAGGCTTGGCCTCCAAACAATTATTCTCAATCAGTAAACCGTACTTACTGACCTAAATAATTGAATAACTATTTTGGGACTGATCTGTCCAATATTACTTTTTTGGGACTGATCTATGAAAACTACTTGATTAACACTTCACATCCACCTCTATGGGCAGTTTGATGAAGTCTTAGAAACAATTTTCGCCGAAATATGTATCATATCCTTCCGTCAATCTCTATAGATCTTGCAATTGGAGAAGTAGATACGCATTTTCAGACAATAAAATAAGATAATTTCAATGGCAACTAAGATAAACATTTGCAATGTTTCAGAAACGAATAATTAAAATTTAGTGATTTTGAATTCTTTCGTGATGATCGCCTAAAAAAACGAAATATTCTGATACTCTCTTCTGATCTCAGCTGGCGTTTCGGCCGTGAACCACAAATTCGACCAAAAAAGATCACCTCCATGGTCTTGATACATTAATTCCTTTTTTGTATCTTCCATATAATTCCTATTCTGTATCTTCCATCTAACAGGATCGTTTCATAATGGTGAAGTGAGTTTTCTCTCAGGTATTCATAAGGATATGTATGAAGACTACTCGACAGACTGGTATTTATTATTGAAGTACTATGATGAGGCATCTTATGAAAGCAACAAATGATAACTCAGTACACAGATAAAGTTTCATTTAGTTGCCTGAAACTACTGTTACTGTTGCTATCCAAATTTCATTCCCAACCAAAAGTTTCTGTAGGGAAGGTTTCCCAGCATTTCAATAATTTAAATTGACGATTATTGATTGAACTGATAACGCATACTTGAATTAGGGTAGCAACACCAGTTTGAATATTTTGAATGTTGAGAGGAAAGTCGGTAATATGATAATAATTGTAGACAAATATTTTATCCGCTAGAACTGAATCCAAGGGAAGAACTCTAAGACATGTACCAAGTAGTATAGGGTATTTGATAAGGTGAGTAGGAAGTATTCCTTACCAGAGCCAGATTACGCATATAGCCCGATAGGCACGGGTTCACGGACCTTGGCTTGAGGAGGCCTTAACTTTGAGGATTTCACAAGCATTTGAGTCACCAGATCATGATCTCATTGAATTACGACCTATGAGCTTCAATGAGTCTTGATCCGGCATTTGTGTTGATTGAGAGAGGACGTAGACATGATAATTTCACAGTGAAAAGTATCTGAACTAAGATTGTGAAGAATTCAATACTCTTCCAAGAAGTTATGAGATTTTTTTGTGTGCCTTACGGCTCTTAGGATATTGCAAAAATACTCTGTACTTTTTTTCACAATATGAGGACCTAATGAGGGGAGGTTTTCAGCTCCCAGAATTGAGATTTGTATTCAAACTGACTCTTATCACACATTTATAGAAAAATCTTGAGGAAAATGCAAGTTTATACCAAAATTTTGTCATATTTCCATAGAGCAATTATTATCACAATTTATATGACACCCGTAAGTCCATCCTGATAAATTATCCTTCACATATTTCCATTCATGGAATCTACCAACAGTTCACGGACATGGTAAATACATTTTACTTCAGAACTCGAAAATAGCAATTATCAATCAAAAATCCATATTTTTTCGCAAAATCTTTCAATCTACTATGAGTTCTCTATCAACCAATGACATATTACTACTCTATGAAGATGTCTTAAGTATCAACCCATTTCGAAACTTGAATAATGTAATTCTACGCAAACCTTTGAATATATCGCTTCACATGTGTCATCGATAGAACATTCTACGCAAGAGAGGTGCTTATCGGACTGTAAAAACTAAATCTGGCAACAAGGGGGACGCCACTTCAAACATGAAGTGAAAGCATATATATAGATAGGACGCCACTATAAACGCAATATGTAACGTATATTATTGACGCCACATTGATGTTATGATGAAAGGAGGTCATATTGTATAGGAAATGGGAACTCTGTGAATATTGCGTGAAATGGAATTTCTGTGTGAAATCTGAAGAGCCCATGAGAAATTATGTAATATACTTCGATCAGATCTCAACTATACGCGTTCCTTTCAGTAGACGCCAAAATGAACATCTTTGTAAGGACGTCAAATTGATAGGGTGATTTATATATATATATATATATATATATATATATATATATATATATATATATATATATATATATATATATATATATATATATATAAATCACCCTATCAATTTGACGTCCTTACAAAAATGTTCATTTTGGCGTCTATTGAAAGGAACGCGTATAGTTGAGATCTGATCAAAGTATATTACATAATTTTGCATGGGCTCTTCAGATTCCGCACAGACATTCAATTTTACGCAATATTCACAGAATTCCCATTTCCTATACAATATGACCTCCTTTCATCATAATATCAATGTGGCGTCAATAATATACGTTACATATTGTATTTATAGTGGCGTCCTATCTATATATATGCTTTCACTTCATGTTTAATGTGGCGTCCCCCTTGTTGCCAGATTTAGTTTCTACAGGTCGATGAGCACCTCTTTCGCGTAGAACGTTCCATCGATGACACATGTGAAGCGGTATATTCAAAGGTTTGCGTAGAATTACATTATTCAAGTTTTGAAATGTGTTGATACTCAAGACATCTTCATAGAGTAGTAATATGTCATCGATTCACAGAGAACTAATAGTAAATTGAAAGATTCTGCGGGAAAATATGGATTTTTGATTGATAATTGGTATTTTCGAGTTCTGAAGTAAAATGTATTTGCCATGTCAGTGAACTGTTGGTAGATATAAATAGAAGTATGTGAAGGATGATTTTCAGGGAGAACTTACGGATGTCATATGAATTGTGATAATAATTGTTCTATTGAAACGTAACAAAATTTTGGCCTGAACTTGCATTTGCTCAAGATTTTTCTATAAATGTGTAATGGAGGTCAGTGTGAGTATAAATCTTGATTCTGGGAGCTCATCAGGCCACCATATTGGAAATAGGAGTACAGACAGTATTTTTGCAAGATCTTGAGAGCCGTGAGTCTCACGAAAAAAATCTCATAGCTTCTTGAAAGATTATTGAATTCTTCACAATCTTAGATCAAATACTTTTCGCCGTAAAATTATTATGTCTACATCCTCCCTTAATCAGCACAAATGCCAGATCAAGACTCATTGAAGCTTATAAGTCGTAATTTAATGAGATCCATGGGCTAGTGAATCAAATGCTTGTGAAATCCTCAAAGTTAAGGCCTCCTGAAGCCAAGGTCTGTGGACACGTGCCTATTGGGCTTCATGTCTAAAAGAGATACTTCACACTCACCTTATCAAATACCCTATACTACTATCCTTGGATTCAGCTCTAGCGGATAAAATATTTGTCTACAATTATTATCATATTACTGACTTTCCTCTCAACATTCCCAATATTCAAACTAGTGTTACTACCCTAATTCAAGTATACGATATCAGTTGAGTCAATAATCGTCAATTTAATTTATCTAAATGCTAGGAAATTTTCAATACAGAAACATTTGGTTAGGAATTAGATTCGGATAGCAACAGTAATGGAGTCTCAGGCAACTGAATGAAACTTTATCTGTGTACTGATTTATTATTTGTTGCTTCTACAAGTTCTTATATCTAAAATCTATTAGTGGAATTCATAGTAGTCTGTTTTGACTTTCCACGATATTCTGGTTTAAGACAAGAGTAATATGCTGCGACCTTAAATTTTCATATGTAGGCTATTTTATATGCACAGTGTGGTAGAATAACTATTCCATTCTCTATTTTTGTATATAAGCATGCATGGAAGGGTTATTATAATATGGGCAGATTATCTGTGCTATACCTATGAGGTAAAAAAGAATTATAGTTCAATCGATCAAAAATAGCACTTCAATAATGAATAACAGTCTATCGAGTAGTTTTCATACAACTCCTCATGTATACCTGAGAGAAAACTTACTTCACCATTATGAATCGGTCCTATTAGATAGAAGATACAAAATAGGAATTATATAGAAGATACAAAATAGGAATTAGTGTATCAAGGCCGTTAAGATGATCTTTTTTAGTCGATTTTGGGGTTTACGGCCGAAGCGCCAGCAGAGACCAAAAATGAATATTAGAATATTACGCTTTTTCAGGCGATCATCACGAAAGAATTCAAAATCACTAAATTTTATACATCCATTTCTGAAACATTGCAAATGTGAATCTCAGTTGTCATTGATATTGTCTTATTTAATTGTCTAAAAGTTCGTATCTATTTCTCCAATTGCAAGAACTATAGAGATTGACGGAAGGATATAATATGTATTTAGGCGGAAATTGTTTCTTCAGACTTCATCCAGCTGCCCATAGAGGTAGGTGTGAAGTGTTAATCAAGTAGTTCCCACAGATCAGTCCCAAAAAAGTAATATTTGACAGATCAATGCCAAAAAGTAAATTTAGGTAGATGTGTACAAGTAAGTAAAACTTCATGGCCGCAAGAAGGGCCATAGAAATACCTTTTCTATTATAATCGCCTAAAAAATTCATTTTTAGCACTTAGCACATAAACTTCTGAACAGAACTGTGACAGATGATTATTACAACAATTATGTGGGCACAAAATTAATCTACGAGCAAAAATTGTCCAAATACGATACCCTTCGATCATTCCTATTATTCAAAGTTGCTGGGAATATGGCGTTTATCAGTATTCACTCTTCATATCTTGTATATCAATCTAGAGGCCAAAAGCTTAATCGTTGAGAATGGAACTTGTTGAACTGTGTACAACTACATCCTCTGATGAGTTTTTCCACAATGCAAATTGGTAAGCGTATAATTTTGAAAGTCAGGAGTCTTTCCATATCGTATATCTCTAAGAATCTCCTCTGCTGTTTGCGTTACAATATGGGGCACAAAGTCAAATACTACTTACAATATGAAATAAAAAACATTTAATAAGTATGGTTTTGTAGATTTAGTAATCCAGGTGAGTCTCTTCCAACTAACTTGTACAAAGTACAAATGAGTAGAGTATTGTTGAACCGCCAAAATCACGTTTCGAGATTCTGATGAAAATACTTGTTTTGAGCATCCCCAAATTAATTTTGATTATTTTCGACCTGACGTCGGTACGTACGTATGAATGTTTGTATGTATATAGCTAAATTTTGTATTTGAGAGTGGTCTGAAGTCTAGTTTTGCAGCCCCCATTATGGCTGCAATCGTCTGTACCAGAAATGCACTGTACTTGGAACTTTTTCCGAATTTTTCACATGAATTCAAAATGTTAAAATTCAGTATTTCGGATCCCTGTGGCATCATAATAGTTATTTTCTATTTTAATACCAATTGGCTGTGCTGGAAGTGCACAGTCTATTTGAGTTTTTTGCATTAATTCAGAACAATCAGCCGTGGAGTATTGAAATTTCGTATCAAACACTTCTATAAAACCTTATTGTACACCTTGCATTATGATTGCAGTCAGATCAACCAGGAGTGCAGTTTACTGAGCACGTTTTCGAATTTTTCGCATAAATCCAGAACAATCAGCTGTAAAATCTTGAAATTCCGTATTTATAGAAATTGTAGCATTCGAACGATAACTTAATATCTTCATAACAATCTATTGAGCTTAAAATAGGCTTTATCTGATAATCTCACATAATTTTTCGCATAAATTCGAGATTTTGGCCGTGGAATGACGAAATTTGGTATTTGAGACTGCTAAAGCGTTTCATGGCCAGTTGCACCACTGTCCCTTAAATTTTAGGTGTCACCTAACTTGACAATATAGTATCAAAATTTGAAAATTGAATGTGACATGAACATTGCTGTCCTCATTTTGATTCGACATTCTTTGTATAAGTGAAGATTACAATTTGAGCTACAGCGGTGCAACAGACCATTAATGAATTGTAGCATCTAAATGGTTGAATTATCATCTCAAACTTTAGTTGGAATCGATTTTGCCTAGTGTCAATATCAGTGTCAACTGTTAATTATTGAGTCAAAAGATGTACAAGTAAGACATGTGGTGTCCACATCAGATTTTTTTCCATGTTTTCGAGCAAAACGGTGTCGAATTTTATATCAAAGATCAATTATAGAATGCAAAATTGTTCAAAATGCTACCAGCCTAATGTTGCCTCCACCTATATTATCCTTGTCTATTCTTCTCCTTCCCCTTCCCAACGGAGCAGGGGGTGGCACCTTTATTTTTCGCTGAAGTATTTGACCTTCACTATCGATTGGTACTAGTTTCAATCATAAGATCTATCAGGGAAAATGACCCCAACAAAAATGAACAATTGCAGCCTTTTTTTGACACTTGAGGCAAAATCCCAGATTTATAAAGTCTGTCACCTCATTGACCACTAAATTTCCGATTGATTCATATATAATTTGGCCATGAGTTTCATTAGGGAACATAAGGTGCGACCGGCTCTCCGACTACAAGAAATTTTCTCACACAGTCGCGAGAACAGAGTCAATGTTCATCTATCCACAAACTGAATAAGAAAAGCGACGATATGATAATTCGCACAAATTGAAATAACAGATAGAATTGATGTATGTTTCATATACACTCTATCCAATTATAATCAGAATTAGAAGATGACGATATCCCCTTGATCAGCTTTTGAAGAAATCATTCTAGGTCCAGGAGCAGTTAATAACATTTACGCTTAGTGTTTAATGCACGTGAATCATTCAGTATAAACATTCACATGAAAACTATGATTGCTCGTATTTTGCATAATTTTTAATGAATTCTAGGGGTATTAAGATCGTTCTGCATATGTCATGTAATTTTTATTGAATAAAAATTTTATCAGTATGTTTTTGTGTCAATGTTGTTAGATATTCTCTTCCAGTCCAAACACTGATTTTTCAATAGTTACATGCAAATCTCTCAAAAAAATGATATTTTTGTAAAAGTTTGTTAGTAGAAAAGGATTAATTTATACAAAGAATGATAAAAATAGTCCATGGAATAGAAATCGGTTTGAGCGTATCATTTCCGAGATACATTTATTGTTTAATGCATTCAATATTTATAGCCCTTTGCAAAACCCAGGCAACCAAATAGATGAAGCTCTCATTCAAAAAAAAAATTCAATTTGTACCTCAAACTAAATTGTGGCTTATCACAATAACTCAAACAGGAGATATGTTATGATAATAATTCATCCACTCATTCTACTTTTTTTATGGTCATACTGCGAGTGCAACAGGGACCTCAAAAACATGAATAATTTGAGATTCATCAATTTAGTCCCATTAAAAGCAATAATGAATTTGCAACAAAAATGTTCCACTTGCTCTGTGCAAACGATATAATTTGTTTTTCTACAACAATAATAAGACCACATCACGGATGAAATAGCGAATTCTCACATTTTTCTAGAACTTGTAATAAGTGATCCTATAGTTGGGAAACCGACCGCATTTTATGTTCCCTGATCGGACTTATGGTCAAATTTTATATGAATCAATCAAAAATATAGTGGTCAATTAGGTGCCAGGCTTTTTAAATCTGGAATCTTGCCCTAAGCGTCAAAAAAAGGCTACTTCCGATCAATTTTCATCAGAGTCATCTTCTCTGATAGAACTTATTATTAAAACTGGTACTTATTAGTAGCGAAAGTCGGATACTCCGACAAAAAATCAAGGTACCACCCTCTGTTCTGTCTCTTTGAACTTTCTTTTTGATTGTTGTGTTTTTTCTCTGTTTTGGATAGAACGGAGGTAGTATCCTGTCCTGGTTTTGTCCTAGAGTAGGTACTTGATCTCGGCAATTGATTGATACTAGTTTCAAGTTAACCTCAAACATATTGACTAGATATGGCCTTTTTTCGATACTTAGAACAGGATCCTAGATTCATAAAGTGTGATATCCCAATGATCACTATATCTCCGATCAATTCATATACAATTCAGCTTTAAATCCAATCAGGAACGATAACGTGCGGTCGGCTCTTGAACTTTTATTCATTCATTCATTTTTATTTATTTATTTATTCACCATAATTATTCAACAGGGAGAACCCCAATTACAAAATAATTCGAATGAAACAGAGTTGATAATCTCAATGTCATTGCTACAATTAGTAGACTCTACTTTTGGTACAGAAGTACAAGAAATAAAGATGAAAAGAAAAAAATAATAATATATCCATATATGTTGAATGCATACCCTAATAAAAACAGTCATTTAGTCACGTATCACTGATCTACTACTACAAATTACTACAGTAAATTATTCACATCAAATTTAAATTTTGACAGACTATCAGCTAAATCAATATCAGAACAATAAATGTTGATAGTATTACACAAAAAAATCATAGGCGAATTCAAATGATAATTTGTTCTAGCAAAATCACATTTAAATGTATTGAATATCCATGTATTACAGGGTAGAACGAAAAAATTTAATTCAGCCAAAATATCAGGCGAATCAACGGAATTATTCACCACCTTGTAAATGAATATCAATTGTTGTTTGATCTGTCGAACTTCCAGTGAGCTAGTATTGAATAAGTTGGGCAGAGTATCACGATTACAGTCCGGCCAAACCTTATTTGTACGGAAGAAACAATGTTCGTAAAACTTTTTCTGAACATTTTCTATTAGAAAAACTTGATTATTATAGTGTGGAGACCAAATTAATGAGCCGTATTCATGCTTGCTACGAACTAGCATGTTGAATAAAGTTTTTAGGCTTGAGATATTTCTGAATTCATAGGTTATTCTCAAAACAAATCCAGATAGTCTGTATGACGTACTTACAATATCTGAAACATGAGGAGAAAATGTAAAATACTGATCGAAAGTCATTTCAAGATCTTTCTTAGATAATTTTCGTTGTGAGATTAGAAAGAGGTACATGAATTTGCTCACTAACTCCTCATACTGGAGTCAGTATTTAACAGTTATTTACTTATATTTGAAATTGACTCCTTAAATTTTAAGTTGATGTAGAATTACTTCCAAGCAAGACTACTTCCTGACATCAAATAACTGTACTATAATACTTTGGTCTGCAGTAAAATATTGGTAGAAATATTATGTTATGACATACATAAGAAATACAAATCCAAATTCAAGCCATAGTCTCAACAAATTCCATGTCAAAAGCGCAACATCTGTTCCATTATCGATCGCTTCACTCTATGAGGTCATGTTCTGTGACAGTGTTGTCAAGTTTCTGGACGCCAGTATGATGGCGGAATATATGAAGTCGGAATATACACGTATATTTTTGACGCCACTAAAAATTGGAGCGGAATTTTTCGGAACTAAAAATATACGAAAATTTTCATTTCCCTATCATTTTGGCGTCAAAATGAAATTTTGAATTTAGCCTCTAGAGGTCGGGAACAAGCCAGAAAAAAATTTTGAAGTGATTCTAAAGTGGCGTCCGATATACGGACTCCAATTTACAATGGACGCCAGATTAAATGCAAACGCGCAATATAAGGACGCCAAAATGATATGAGGATTTATATATATATATATATATATATATATATATATATATATATATATATATATATATATATATATATATATATATATATATATATATATATATATATATATATATATATATATATATATATATATATATATATAAATCCTCATATCATTTTGGCGTCCTAATATTGCGCGTTTGCATTTAATCTGGCGTCCATTGTAAATTGGAGTCCGTATATCGGACGCCACTTCAGAATTGCTTCAAAAATTTTTCCTGGCTTGTTCCCGACCTCTAGAGGCTAAATTCAAAATTTCATTTTGACGCCAAAATGATAGGGAAATGTAAATTTCCGTATATTTTTAGTTCCGAAAAATTCCGCTCCAATTTTTAGTGGCGTCAAAAATATACGTGTATATTCTCACTTCATATATTTCGCTATCATACTGGCGTCCAGAAACTTGACAACACTGTCGCAGAACATCGATCGATAATGAAACAGATGCTTGTGCTTCTGACATGGAATTTGTTGGGAGTATGGCTTGAATTTGGAATTGCATTTTTTATGTATGTCATAACATAATATTTCTACCAATATTTTATTGCAGACTGAAGTATTATAGTACAGTTACTTGATGTCAGAAATTATTCTTGCTTAGAAATAATTCTTTATCAACTTAAAATTTGAGCAGTCAATTTTAAATATTAGGAAAAAACAGTTGAGTACTGACTCAAGTATGAGGAGTAAGTGAGCAAATTCATGTACCTCTTTCTAATAGTTCAAAAGCCGACCGCACCTTAACGTTCCTAGTCAGATTTAGGGCCGAATTGTATATGAATTGATCGAAGATATAGTAGTCATTAGGATGTCACCTTTATAAATCCAGGATCTAGTCCTAAGGATCAAATAAAGGCCATATCCGGTCAATAAGTTCGTGGTTAATCTGAAACTAGTATCAATCGATTGCAGAGGTCAAGTACTTTAGGACAAAATCAGGATAGTACTTCTGTTCTATTCAAAACCGAGGAAAAAGCACAACAATCATAAGGGAAGTTCTAAACGACAGGGCAGAGGGTGATATCTTGGTTTTGTTTTGGAGTATCCGACCTTTGCTACTAACAAGTACCAGTTTTAATTATAAGTTCTATCAGAGAAGTTGACTCTGACGACAATTGACCGTAAGTAGCCTTTTTCTGATGCTTAGGACAAGATTCCAGATTTAAAAAGTCTGTCACCCAATTGACCACTGAATTTTTGATTGATTTATGTAAAATTTGACCGTAAGTTCCATTAGGGAACATAAGGTGCAGTCGGCTCCCCAACTATAGGATCACTATAGAATGTGAGAGCTCGCTATTTCATCCGTGATGTGGTCTTATGATTGTTGTAGAAAAACAAATTATATCGTTTGTACAAAGCAAGTGGAACATTTTTGTTGCAAGTTCATCATTGCTTTCACTAGGACCAAATTGATGAATCTCAAATTATTCATGTTTTTGAAGTCCCTGATGGTCACAAAGTTGCACTCTTAGTGTGATCGAAAGGAAGTTAGAATGGATGGATGAATTATCATCATTACATATCTCCTGTAATACATCATAAGATTAATATAAGTTTGTGATAGACAAGGGAATGAAAACTAATTTTTGCTCCTAATAATATAATCTATTACAGGATATCACATTCATCATGGCTGAAAAATGTAAAGAGTTGGTATACAACATACATATAAGTTGAGACTTGGCGGAAACATTATTCGAGTTTTTATTTTTGTTCAATTTAGAATTCCCTGGCAACATGAGACTAGGAAAATTTTGTGTAAGAAACGAAAATGTTGCTTTATTTTTCTTGAATCTGTCGGTAACAGAGTACACCAGAAGATAATTTGGGTTACTGTGAAAAGCCACAATTTGGTTCAAGGTACAAGTTGAATTTTTCTCAAATGAGAGCTTTAACTATTCAAGTGCCCGGTTTTTGCAAAGGGCTATATATTGAATGTATTCAACAATAACTGTAGTTTGGAAATGATATGCTCAAACTGATTCCATATAACATACATAGATACTATCTTATATTCCAATTTGTGCGAGTTATCATATCATCGCTTCTCTCATTCAGTTTGTGGATAGATGAACATTGACTCTGTTGTCGCAACTGTGTGAAAACATTTCTTGAAGTCGGGGAGCCGGCCGCACCTAAAGCTCCCTGATCGAACTTATGGTCAAATTGTATGATATGAATCAATCGAGAATATTGTGGTCAATGAGGTGACAGACTTTATAAATCTAGAATCCTACTTCAAGTGTCGGAAGAAGATTACTATTTTTCATTTTTGTTAGGATCAACTTCTCTGTTAGATCTTATGATTGAAACTAGTACCAATTGATAGTGAAGGTCAAATGCCTTAGGAAAAAACCAAGGTGCTACCTTCTGCTCCGTTCGGAAGGGAAAGGAGAAGAATAGACAAGGATAATATTATGTGGTGGCAAAATTATGCTGGTAGCATTTTGAACAATTTTGCATCCCATATTTAATCTTTGATGAAAGATATATCACCGTTTTGCTCGAAAACATGAAAAAAATCTAATGTGAACACCACATGTCTTACTTGTACATCTTTTGACTCAATAATTAACAGTTGATACTAATATTGACTCTAGGCAAGATCGACTCCAACCAAAATTTGAGATGATAATTCAATCATTCAGATGCTACAGTTCATTATTGGTCAGTTGTACCGCTCTAACTCAAATTTCAAACTTCACTTATACAAAAAATGTCGAATCGAAATAAGGACAGCAATGTTCATGCCACATCCAATTTTCAAATTTTGATACGATATTGTTGAGTTAGGGGGCACCTAAAATTTAAGTGACAGCGGTGCAACTGGCCATGGCTTAAGCAGTCTCAAATACCAAATTTCATCATTCTCGAATTTATGCGAAAACTTGAGAAAGATTGTCAGACAAAGCTTATTTCCAGCTAATAGATTGTTTTGAAAATATTAAGTTATTATTCGAATGCTACAATTTCTCTAGATACAAAATTTCAAGATTCAACGGGTGATTGTTCTGGATTCATATGAAAATTCGAAAACGTGCTTACTAAACTGCACTCCTGTTTAATCTGACTGCAGTCATAATGCAAAGTGTACAATTAGGTTTTATAGAAGTGTTTGATACGAAATTTCAATACTCCACACCTGATTGTTTTGAATTAATACAAGAAACTCGAATAGACTGTGCAATTTCAGCACAGCCAATTAGTAATAAAATAGAAAATAACCATTAAGATGCCTCAGGAAAATTCAAAAAAAATTCCAAGTACAGTGCATTTGCGGTACAGACGATTGCAACTATAATAGGGGCTGCAAAACTAGACTTTGGACCAGTCTCAAATACAAAATTCAACTATATAGATACATACATTCATACGTACGTACCGAAGTCAAGTCGAAAATAGTCAAAATGCATTTAGGGATGCTCAAAGCGAGAATTTCCATCAAAATCTCGAAATGTGATTCTGGCGGTTCAACAATACTACTTACTTATACTTTGTACAAGTAAGTTGAAAGAGATTCACTTGGATTACTTCGATACTTATTGAATGTTGATTATTTCATATTATAAGTAGTATCTGACTTTGTGCACCATATTGCAACACGAACAGCGAAGGAAATTCTTAGGGATATACGATATGGAAGACTCACGACTTTCAAAATTATACGTTTACCAATTTGCATTGTGGAAAAACTAATCAGAGAATGTAGTTGTACATAGTTCAACAAAATCCATTCTCAACGCTGGAACTTTTTGTCTTTAGATTGATATATAAGATATGAAGAATGAATACTGATATACGACATGCTCCCAGCAACTTTGAAGAATATGAGTCAAATATTTGGACAATTTTGGTCGTAGATTAATTTTATGCCCACATAATTGTTGTATTTATCATCAGTTACAGTTTTGCCTCAGAAGTTTATGTGCGATGTGCTATAAATCAATTTTGTAGGCGATTATAACGGAAAAGGTATTTTTATGGCCTTTTTTGTTACCATGGAGTTTTACTTACTTGTACACATCTATCTAAATTTACTATTTGCACGATTGGGCGTATTCATATGTTTACCGGCTCTCCATTAAAGGTGGTATATTGATTTTACCGGCAAACTGTGATTACTATGGTTATGCTGACTTACCGCCCATGAGCAAAAGCGGTAAGTGAAAAATTGTTGACTTCCACAGAAAGTATAAATTTATTTATCGTTATTTATGATTGAATATTCACAATAAAATGTCAAACTTGACAGCTGACAGCGAGTGCGCTATGAGTGGTTACTCAATTCGAAAAAGAATATTAGGATTCATATTTGGGGTAGGTCTTCCAATCGTGCAAAAAAAAATTTAAGCATCACTGTCAATAATCACAGGACCGATTTCGCTCAATATTTGCAAACCTCGCCAAGGCTCGGCCTCCAAACAATTATTTTCAATCGGTTAACCGTACTTACTGACCTTAATACTTGAATGAATATTTTGGGACCGATCTGTCCAATATTACTTTTTTGGGACTGATCTATGAAAACTACTTGATTACCACTTCACACCCACCTCTATGGGCAGTTTGATGAAGTCTTAGAAACAATTTTCGCTGAAATATGTATCATATCCTTCTGTCAACCTCTATAGATCTTGCAATTAGAGAAGTAGATATGCATTTTCAGACAATAAAATCAGACAATTTCAATGGCAACTAAGATAAACATTTGCAATGTTTCAGTAACGAATGAATAAAATTTAGTGACTTTAAATTCTTTCGTGATGATCGCCTAAAAAACGAAATATTCTGATACTCTCTTCTGGTCTCAGCTGGCGTTTCGGCCGTGAACCACAAATTCGACCAAAAAAGATCACCTCCATGGTCTTGATACACTAATTCCTTTTTTGTATCTTCCATATAATTCCTATTTTGTATCTTCCATCTAACAGGATCGATTCATAATAGTGAAGTGAGTTTTCTCTCAGGTATTCATAAGGATATGTATGAAGACTACTCGATAGACTGGTATTTATTATTGAAGTACTAAGATAAGGCATCTTATAAAAGCAACAAATAACAACTCAGTACACAGATAAAGTTTCATTTAGTTGCCTGAAACTCCATTACAGTTGCTAACCAAATTTCATTCTCAACCAAAATTTTCTGTAGGGAAGATTTCCCAGCATTTCAATAATTTAAATTGACGGTTATTGATTGAGCCGATAACGCATACTTGAATTAGGGTAGCAACACTAGTTTGAATATTTTGAATGTTGAGAGGAAAGTCGGTAATTTGATAATAATTGTAGACAAATATTTTATCCGCTAGAGCTGAATCCAAGGGAAGAACTCTAAGACATGTACCAAGTAGTATAGGGTATTTGATAAGATAAGTAGGAAGTATTCCTTACCAGAGCCAGATTATGCATAAAGCCCGATAGGCACGGGTTCACGGACCTTGGCTTAAGGAGGCCTTAACTTTGAGGATTTCACAAGCATTTGAGTCACCAGCTCATGGATCTCAATGAATTACGACCTATGAGCTTCAATGAATCTTGATCCGGCATTTGTGTTGATTAAGAGAGGACGTAGACATGATAATTTCACAGTGAAAAGTATCTGAACTAAGATTGTGAAGAATTCAATACTCTTCCAAGAAGTTATGAGATTTTTTTGTGTGCCTTACGGCTCTTAGGATATTACAAATATACTCTGTACTTTTTTTTACAATATGATGACCTGATGAGGGGAGGTTTTCTGCTCCCAGAATTAGGATTTATATTCACACTGACCCTAATCACACATTTATAGAAGAATCTTGAGCAAAATGCAAGTTTAGATCAAAATTTTGTCACATTCCCATAGAGCAGTTATTATCACAATTTATATGACATCCGTAAGTCCTTTCTGATAAATTATCCTTCACTTACTTCCATTCATGGAATCTACCAAAAGTTCACGGACAAGGCAAATACATTTTACTTCAGAACTCGAAAATAGCAATTATCAACCAAAAATCCATATTTTTTTCGCAAAATCTTTCAACTTACTATGAGTTCTCTATCAACCAATGACATATTGCTACTCTATGAAGATGTCTTAAGTATCAACCCATTTCAAAACTTGAATAAGGTAATTCTACGCAAACCTTTGAATATATCGCTTCACATGTGTCATCGATAGAACATTCTACACAAGAGAGGTGCTTATCGGACTGTAAAAACTAAATCTGGCAACAAGAGGGACGCCACTTCAAACATGAAGTGAAAGCATATATATAGATAGGACGCCACTATAAACGCAATATGTAACGTATATTATTGACGCCACATTGATGTCATTATGAAAGAAGGTCATATTGTATAGGAAATGGGAACTCTGTGAATATTGCGTGAAATGGAATTTCTGTGTGGAATCTGAAGAGCCCATGAGAAATTATGTGATATACTTCGATCAGATCTCAACTATACGCGTTCCTTTCAGTAGACGCCAAAATGAACATCTTTGTAAGGACGTCAAATTGATAGGGTGATTTATATATATATATATATATATATATATATATATATATATATATATATATATATATATATATATATATATATATATATATACATATATATATATATATATATATATATATATATATATATATATATATATATATATATATATATATATAAATCCTCCTATCAATTTGACGTCCTTACAAAGATGTTCATTTTGGCGTCTACTGAAAGGAACGCGTATACTTTAGATCTGATCGAAGTATATTACATAATTTCTCATGGGCTCTTCAGATTTCACACAGAAATTCCATTTCACGCAATATTCACAGAGTTCCCATTTCCTATACAATATGACTTCCTTTCATCATAACATCAATGTGGCGTCAATAATATACGTTACATATTGCGTTTATAGTGGCGTCCTATCTATATATATGCTTTCACTTCATGTTTGAAGTGGCGTCCCCCTTGTTGCCAGATTTAGTTTTTAAAGTCCGATAAGCACGTCTCTTGCGTAAAATGTTCTATCGATGACACATGTGAAGCGATATATTCAAAGGTTTGCGTAGAATTACATTATTCAAGTTTTGAAATGGGTTGATACTCAAGACATCTTCATAGAGTAGTAATATGTTATTGATTGATAGAGAACCCATAGTTAATTGGAAGATTTTGCGAAAAAATATGAATTTTTGATCGATAATTGCTATTTTAGAGTTCTGAAGTAAAATGTATTTGCCATGTCCGTGAACTGTTGGTAGACTCCATCAATGGAAGTATGTGAAGGAAAATTTATCAGGAAGGACTTACAAATGTCATATAAATTGTGATAATAATTGCTCTATGAAAATGTGACAAAATTTTGGACTAAACTTGCATTTTGCTCAAGATTTTTCTATAAATATGTGATGAGGGTCAGTGTGAATATAAATCTTAATTCTGAGAGTTGGAAACTTCCCCTCATTAGGTTATCATATTGTAAAAAAAGTACAGCTTATTTTTGCAATATCCTAAGAGCCGTAAGGCACACAAAAAAATCTAATAACTTCTTGGAAGAGTATTGAATTCTACACAATCTTAGTTCAGATACTTTTCACTGAGAAACTATCATGTCTACATCCTCTCTTAATCAACACAAATGCCGGATCTAGACTCATTGAAGCTCATTGGTCGTAATTCAATGAGATCCATGAGCTGGTGACTCAAATGCTTGTGAAATCCCCAAAGTTAAGGCCTCCCTAAGCCAAGGTCCGTGAACTCGTGCCTATCGGGCTTTATGCATAATCTGGCTCTGGTAAGGGATACTTCCTACTCACCTTATCAAATACCCTATACTACTTGGCACATGTCTTAGAGTTCTTCCCTTGGATTCAGCTCTAGCGCATGAAATATTTGTCTACAATTATTATCATATTACCGACTTTCCTCTCAACATTCAAAATATTTAAACTAGTGTTGCTACCCTAATTCAAGTATGCGTTATCAGTTCAATCAATAATCGTTAATTTGAATTATTGAAATGCTGGGAAATCTTCCCTACATAAACTTTTGGTTAGGAATGAAATTTGGATAGTAACAGTAATGGAGTTTCAGGCAACTAAATTAAACTTTATCTGTGCACTGAGTTATTATTTGTTGCTTTCATAAGATGCCTCATCTTGGTACTCTTATGATAAATACCAGTCTATCGAGTAGTCTTCATACATATCCCTATGAATACCTAAGAGAAAACTCACTCCACCATTATGAATCGATCCTGTTACGTGGAAGATACAAAAAAGGAATTAGTGTATTAAGACCATTGAGGTGATCTTTTTTGGTCGAATTTGTGGTTCACGGCCGGAACGCCGGCTGAGACCAGAAGAGAGTATCAGAATATTCCGTTTTTTTAGGCGAAAGAATTCAAAATCACTGAATTTTATTCATTCGTTTCTGAAACATTGCTAATGTTTATCTTAGTTTCCATTGAAATTGTCTTATTTTATTGTCTGAAAATGCGTATCTACTTCTCTAATTGCAAGATCTATAGAGATTGACAGAAGGATATGATAAATATTTCGGCAAAAATTGTTTCTAAGACTTCATCAAACTGCCCATAGAGGTGAGTGTGGAGTGTTAATCAAGTAGTTTTCATAGATCAGTCCCAAAGAAGTAATATTGGACAGATCAGTCCCAAAATAGTTATTCAATTATTAAGGTTAGTAAGTACGGTTTTCCGATTGAGAATAATTGTTTGGAGGCCGAGCCTTGGCGAGGTTTGCAAATACTGAGCGAAATCGGTCCTGTAATTATTGACAGTGATGCTTAAAAAATTTTTTGCACGATTGGAAGACCTACCCCAAATATGAATCCTAATATTCTCTTTCAAATTGAGTTACCACTCATAGCTCACTCGCTGTCAGCTGTCAAGTTTGACATTTTATTGTGAATATTCAATCATAAATAACGATAAATAAATTAATACTTTCTGTGGAAGTCCACAATTTTTAACTTACCGCTATTGCTCATAGGCGGTAAGTCAGCATAACCATAGTAATCACAGTTTGCCGGTAAAATCAACATACCACCTTGAAAGGAGAGCCGGTAAACATATGAATACGCCCAGCCGTGCAAATAGTGAATGAAGTCCTTCAAAGTTGCTGGGAGCATATCGTTTATCAGTATTCATTCTTCTTATCTTATATATCAATCTTAAGGCAGAAAGTTCAAGCGTTGAGAATGGATTTTGTTGAACTATGTACAACTACATTCTCTGATTAGTTTTTCCACAATGCAAATTGGTAAACGTATAATTTTGAAAGTCGGGAGTCTTCCATATCGTATATCCCTAAGAATTTCCTTCGCTGTTCATGTTGCAATATGATGCACAAAGTCAGATACTACTTATGATATGAAATAATGAACATGCAATAAGTATCGAAGTAATCCAAGTGAATTTCTTTTAACTCACTTGTACAAAGTATAAATAAGTAGTATTGTTGAACCGCCAGAATCATATTTCGAGATTTTGATAGAAATTCTCGTTTTGAGCACCCCTAAATGCATTTTGACTATTTTCGGCTTGACTTCGGTACGTACGTATGAATGTATAAGTATCTATATAGTTGAATTTTGTATTTGAGACTGGTCCAAAGTCTAGTTTTGCAGCCCCTATTATGATTGCAATCGTCTGTACCGCAAATGCACTTTTTTTGAATTTCCCTGAGGCATCTTAATGGTTATTTTCTATTTTAATACTAATTGGCTGTGCTGAAATTGCACAGTCTATTCGAGTTTCTTGTATTAATTCAGAACAATCAGGTGTGGAGTATTGAAATTTCGTATCAAACACTTCTATAAAACCTAATTGTACACCTTGCATTATGACTGCAGTCGGATTAAACAGGAGTGCAGTTTACTAAGCACGTTTTCGAATTTTCATATCAATCCAGAACAATCAACCGTAGAATCTTGAAATTTTGTATCTAGAGAAATTGTAGCATTCGAATAATAACTTAATATTTTCAAAACAATCTATTAGCTGGAAGTAAGCTTTGTCTGACAATCTTTCTCAAGTTTTCGCATAAATTCGAGACTTAGGCCGTGGAATGATGAAATTTGGTATTTGAGACTGCTTAAGCGTTCCATGGCCAGTTGCACCGCTGTCACTTAAATTTTAGGTGCCACTTAACTCAACAATATCGTATCAAAATTTGAAAATTGGATGTGGCATGAACATTGCTGTCCTTATTTCGATTCGACATTTTTTGTATAAGTGAAGTTTGAAATTTGAGTTAGAGCGGTACAACTGACCATTAATGAACTGTAGCATCTGAATGATTGAATTATCATCTCAAATTTTGGTTGGAGTCGATCTTGCCTAGAGTCAATATTAGTATCAACTGTTAATTATTGAGTCAAAAGATGTACAAGTAAGACATGTGGTGTTCACATTAGATTTTTTTCATGTTTTCGAGCAAAACGGTGATATATCTTTCATCAAAGATTAAATATGGGATGCAAAATTGTTCAAAATGCTACCAACATAATTTTGCCACCACATAATATTATCCTTGTCTATTCTTCTCCTTTCCCTTCCGAACGGAGCCGGAGGTAGCACCTTGGTTTTTTCCTAAGGCATTTGACCTTCACTATCAATTGGTACTAGTTTCAATCATAAGATCTAACAGAGAAGTTGATCCTAACAAAAATGAAAAATAGTAATCTTTTTTTGACACTTGAAGTAGGATTCTAGATTTATAAAGTCTGTCACCTCATTGACCACAATATTCTTGATTGATTCATATCATACAATTTGACCATAAGTTCGATCAGGGAGCTTGAGGTGCGGCCGGCTCCCCGACTTCAAGAAATGTTTTCACACAGTTGCGACAACAGAGTCAATGTTCATCTATCCACAAACTGAATGAGAGAAGCGATGATATGATAACTCGCACAAATTGGAATATAAGATAGTATCTATGAATGTTATATGGAATCAGTTTGAGCATACCATTTCCAAACTACAGTTATTGTTGAATACATTCAATATATAGCCCTTTGCAAAAACCGGGCACTTGAATAGTTAAAGCTCTCATTTGAGAAAAATTCAACTTGTACCTTGAACCAAATTGTGGCTTTTCACAGTAACCCAAATTATTTTCTGGTGTACTCTGTTACCGACAGATTCAAGAAAAATAAAGCAACATTTTCGTTTCTTACACAAAATTTTCCTAGTCTTATGTTGCCAGTGAATTCTAAATCGAACAAAAATAAAAACTCGAATAATGTTTCCGCCAAGTCCCAACTTATATGTATGTTGTATACCAACTCTTTACATTTTTCAGCCATGATGAATGTGATATCCTGTAATAGATTATATTATTGGGAGCAAAAATTAGTTTTCATTCCCTTGTATATCACAAACTTATATTATTCTTATAATGTATTACAGGAGATATGTAATGATGATAATTCATCCATCCATTCTAACTTTCTTTCGATCACACTAAGAGTGCAACTTTGTGACCATCAGGGACTTCAAAAACATGAATAATTTGAGATTCATCAATTTGGTCCTAGTGAAAGCAATGATGAACTTGCAACAAAAATGTTCCACTTGCTTTGTACAAACGATATAATTTGTTTTTCTACAACAATTATAAGACCACATCACGGATGAAATAGCGAGCTCTCACATTCTATAGTGATCCTATAGTTGGGGAGCCGACTGCACCTCATGTTCCCTAATGGAACTTACGGTCAAATTTTACATAAATCAATCAAAAATTTAGTGGTCAATTGGGTAACAGACTCTTTAAATCTGGAATCTTGTCCTAAGCGTCAGAAAAAGGCTACTTACGGTCAATTGTCGTCAGAGTCAACTTCTCTGATAGAACTTATAATTAAAACTGGTACTTGTTAGTAGCAAAGGTCGGATACTCCAAAAAAAAACCAAGATATCACCCTCTGCCCTGTCGTTTAGAACTTTCCTTATGATTGTTGTGCTTTTTCCTGTGTTTTGAATAGAACAGAGGTACTATCCTGATTTTGTCCAAAAGTACTTGACCTCTGCAATCGATTGATACTAGTTTCAGATTAACCACGAACTTATTGACCGGATATGGCCTTTATTTGATCCTTAGGACTAGATCCTGGATTTATAAAGGTGACATCCTAATGACTACTATATCTTCGATCAATTCATATACAATTCGGCCCTAAATCTGACTAGGAACGTTAAGGTGCGGTCGGCTTTTGAACTATTAGAAAGAGATACATGAATTTGCTCACTTACTCCTCATACTTGAGTCAGTACTCAACTGTTTTTTCCTAATATTTAAAATTGACTGCTCAAATTTTAAGTTGATAAAGAATTATTTCTAAGCAAGAATAATTTCTGACATCAAGTAACTGTACTATAATACTTCAGTCTGCAATAAAATATTGGTAGAAATATTATGTTATGACATACATAAAAAATGCAATTCCAAATTCAAGCCATACTCCCAACAAATTCCATGTCAGAAGCACAAGCATCTGTTTTATTATCGATCGATGTTCTGCGACAGTGTTGTCAAGTTTCTGGACGCCAGTATGATAGCGAAATATATGAAGTGAGAATATACACGTATATTTTTGACGCCACTAAAAATTGGAGCGGAATTTTTCGGAACTAAAAATATACGGAAATTTACATTTCCCTATCATTTTGGCGTCAAAATGAAATTTTGAATTTAGCCTCTAGAGGTCGGGAACAAGCCAGGAAAAAATTTTGAGGCAATTCTAAAGTGGCGTCCGATATACGGACTCCAATTTACAATGGACGCCAGATTAAATGCAAACGCGCAATATTAGGACGCCAAAATGATATGAGGATTTATATATATATATATATATGTATATATATATATATATATATATATATATATATATATATATATATATATATATATATATATATATATATATATATATATATATATATATATATATATATATATATATATTTATATATATATATATATATATATATATATATATATATATATATATATATATATATATATATATATATATATATATATATATATATATATATATATATATATATATATATATATATATATATATATATATATATATATATATATATATATATATATATATATATATATATATATATATAATATATAATATATATATATAATTATAGTAAAACCGCCTGACTTCCTAATCAAGGGGTTTGACCAGGCTCAGCATGAGGTTTGCCACCGTTCTGTATTAAGTAGTTTTTCCTTGAAATGTAAGATGCAATACCTCCAAATAACTGTTTTTAATCAGTTTAAACGGAATGAGAGCTCAAACATATAGACCTTTTATGCTAATAAATATATAAAAAAAACTTTCGAATTTCATTTTTTTATCCTAATATTTTAAAAATACACATAGTTTTAATAGAATATTCCGATGCGTCTCTGTTTTTCTACCTATTTTATATTGAGATAATCCTGTACTGATGATGTGGTGAGTGCCCGGCCCGTGGTTCGTTTTACTATAATTTTGCGAGATGTGTATATATAGGCATAGCGAAGTTGCTCCACCTGACCTCAGGTAGCTATAATCTCATAGCTGAGTTGCTCCCCCACCAATAACCGCAGGGATTAAAACAATACTAGGAACTTGAAGAGTATGTCCAGGTTACCTATTCCAATTCAACTTACCAGCTTGATAACTTAACAAGCTCTTGATAATTCTGTATGAACTAGTGAGTTATCAAGACCTTGTTAGGTTTATCAAGTCGTTAAGTTGAATTAAAAAAGGTACCCAGGTCATAA
>CAXDIG010000271.1:0-110769 GCA_963989225.1 Dromius quadrimaculatus | reverse complement strand
GCAGAATCTAGCATCAAATACGTCATATTTCGTGTTTTCAGAGTGCTATTTGCAGTTTTAAAAACTTTGGAATAAGTCGAAATCACGCTTTTCCGCGCAGATCTTAATAATCAAAAAGTTCATATTCCTATTCAGGACCTTATAATATGTATGAATCAATCGACAGAAACATCATATTTTGTGTTTTCAGAGCGCTATCTGCAGTTATATGAAGTTTGAAATAAGTCAGAATTACCACATCCTGAGCAGTTTCAAAGCATCGCAAATCACATAAATCTATCCAATACAACATAATACGCATGGATTCGTCCTCAAATGCACAAAATTTTGCATTTCCAGCAAGTTATTAGCGTTTTTTTCTGAGTTTCGTTGAGAGATTTTTGATTCTGTAAATCTGCTCAGAAGCAAGATTTTGCTTCAGAAATGCGTTATATGGCAGATTCTAGCACCAAATACATCATATTTCGTGTTTTTAGAGTGCTATTTGCAGTTTTACAAACTTTGGAATAAGTCGAAATCACGCTTTTCCGCACAGATTCTCACAATCAGAAAGTTCATATTCCTATTCAGGACCTCATAATATGTATGAATCTATCGACAAAAACATTATATTTCTTGTTTTCAGAGCCCTGTTTGCAGTTATATGAAGTTTTAAATAAGTCAAAATTGACACATTCTGAGCAGTTTCAAAGCATCGCAAATCACATAAATCTATCCAATACAACATAATACGCATGAATCCGTCCTCAAATGCACAAAATTTTGCGTTTCCAGCGAGTTATCAGCGTTTTTTCTGGGTCTCGTTGAGAAAGTTTTGACTCTGTACACTGCTCAGAAGCAGAATTTTGCTTCAGAAGTGCGTTATATGGCAGAATCTAGCTCCATATACATCATATTTCGTGTTTAAGAGTGGTATTTGCAGTTCTACAGACTTTGGAATAAGTCGGAATCACGCTTTTCTGCGCAGATTTTCACAATCAAAAAGTTCATATTCCTATTCAGGACCTCATAATATGTATGAATCTATCGACAAAAACATCATATTCTGTGTTTTCAGAGCGCTATCTGCAGTTATATGGAGTTTGAAATAAGTCAAAATCACCACATTCTGAGTGGTTTCAAAGTATCGCAAATCACATTAATCTATCCAATACAACATAATACGCATGAATCCGTCCTCAAATGCACAAAATTTTGCGTTTCCAGCGAGTTATCAGCGTTTTTTTCAGAGTCTCGTTGAGAAATTTTTGACACTGTAAATCTGCTCAGAAGCAAGATTTTGCTTCAAAAGTGCGTTATATGGCAGAATCTAGCATCAAATACGTCATATTTCGTGTTTTTAGAGTGCTATTTGCAGTTTTACAAACTTTGGAATAAGTCGAAATCACGCTTTTCCGCACAGATTCTCACAATTAGAAAGTTCATATTCCTATTTAGGACCTCATAATATGTATGAATCTATCGACAAAAACATTATATTTCGTGTTTTCAGAGCGCTGTTTGCAGTTATATGAAGTTTGAAATAAGTCAAAATTGACACATTCTGAGCAGTTTCAAAGCATCACAAATCACATTAATCTATCCAATACAACATAATACGCATGAATCCGTCCTCAAGTACACAAAATTTTGCGTTTCCAGCGAGTTATCAGCGTCTTTTCTGAGTCTCGTTGGGAAATTTCTGACTCTGTAAATCTGCTCAGAAGCAAGATTTTGCTTTAAAAGTGCGTTATATGGCAGAATCTAGCACCAAATACATCAAATTCCGTGTTTCAAGGGTGCTATTCGCAGTATTACAAACTTTGGAATAAGTCGAAATCACGCTTTTCCGCGCAGAATTTCACAATCAAAAAGTTCATATATCTATTCAGGACCTCATAATATGTATAAATCTATCGACAGAAACATCATATTCTATGTTTTCAGAGCGCTATCTGCAGTTATATGAAGTTTGAAATAAGTCAAAATTACCACATTCTGAGCAGTTTCAAAGTATCGCAAATCACATAAATCTTTCCAATACTACATAATACGCATGAATCCGTCCCCAAATGCACAAAATTTTGCGTTTCCAGCGAGTTATCAGCGTTTTTTTCAGAGTCTCGTTGAGGAAGTTTTGACTCTGTAAATCTGCTCAGAAGCAAGATTTTGCTTCAAAAGTGCGTTATATGGCAGAATCTAGCTCCAAATACATCATATTTCGTGTTTTAGAGTGCTATTTGCAGTTCTACGAACTTTGGAATAAGTCGGAATCACGCTTTTCTGCGCAAATTTTCACAATCAAAAAGTTCATATTCCTATTCAGGACCTCATAATATGTATGAATCTATCGACAAAAACATCATATTCTGTGTTTTCAGAGCGCTATCTGCAGTTATATGGAGTTTGAAATAAGTCAAAATTACCACATTCTGAGTGGTTTCAAAGTATCGCAAATCACATAAATCTGTCCAATACAACATAATACGCATGAATCCGTCCTCAAATGCACAAAATTTTGCGTTTCCAGCGAGTTATCAGCGTTTTTTTCAGAGTCTCGTTGAGAAATTTTTGACACTGTAAATCTGCTCAGAAGCAAGATTTTGCTTCAAAAGTGCGTTATATGGCAGAATCTAGCATTAAATACGTCATATTTCGTGTTTTTAGAGTGCTATTTGCAGTTTTACAAACTTTGGAATAAGTCGAAATCACGCTTTTCCGCACAGATTCTCACAATCAGAAAGTTCATATTCCTATTCAGGACCTTATAATATGTATGAATCTATCGACAAAAACATTATATTTCTTGTTTTCAGAGCGCTGTTTGCAGTTATATGAAGTTTGAAATAAGTCAAAATTGACACATTCTGAGCAGTTTCAAAGCATCACAGATCACATAAATCTATCCAATACAACATAATACGCATGAATCCGTCCTGAAATACACAAAATTTTTGCGTTTTCAGCGAGTTATCAGCGTCTTTTCTAAGTCTCGTTGAGAAATTTCTGACTCTGTAAATCTGCTCAGAAGCAAGATTTTGCTTCAAAAGTGCGTTATTTGGCAGAATCTAGCACCAAATACATCATATTTCGTATTTTTAGAGTGCTATTTGCAGTTTTACGAACTTTGGAATAAGTCTAAATCACGCTTTTCCGCGCAGATTTTCACAATCAAAAAGTTCATACTCCTATTCAGGACCTCATAATATGTATGAATCTATCGACAAAAACATCATATTCTGTGTTTTCAGAGCGCTATCTGCAGTTATATGGAGTTTGAAATAAGTCAAAATTACCACATTCTGAGTGGTTTCAAAGTATCGCAAATCACATAAATCTATCCAATACAACATAATACGCATGAATCCGTCCTCAAATGCACAAAATTTTGCGTTTCCAGCGAGTTATCAGCGTTTTTTTCTGAGTCTCGTTGAGAAAGTTTTGACTCTGTAAATCTGCTCAGAAGCAAGATTTTGCTTCAAAAGTGCGTTATATGGCAGAATCTAGCACCAAATACATCATATTTCGTGTTTTAGAGTGCTATTTGCAGTTCTACAAACTTTGGAATAAGTTGGAATTACGCTTTTCTGCGCAAATTTTCACAATCAAAAAGTTCATATTCCTATTCAGGACCTCATAATATGTATGAATCTATTGACAAAAACATCATATTCTGTGTTTTCAGAGCGCTATCTGCAGTTATATGGAGTTTGAAATAAGTCAAAATTACCACATTCTGAGTGGTTTCAAAGTATCGCAAATCACATAAATCTATCCAATACAACATAATACGCATGAATCCGTCCTCAAATGCACAAAATTTTGCGTTTCCAGCGAGTTATCAGCGTTTTTTTCAGAGTCTCGTTGAGAAATTTTTGACACTGTAAATCTGCTCAGAAGCAAGATTTTGCTTCCAAAGTGCGTTATATGGCAGAATCTAGCATCAAATACGTCATATTTCGTGTTTTTAGAGTGCTATTTGCAGTTTTACAAACTTTGGAATAAGTCGAAATCACGCTTTTCCGTGCAGATTTTCACAATCAAAAAGTTCATATTCCCATTCAGGACCTCATAATATGTATGAATCTATCGACAAAAACATCATATTTCGTGTTTTCAGAGCGCTATCTGCAGTTATATGAAGTTTGAAATAAGTCAAAATTACCACATTCTGAGCAGTTTCAAAGTATCGCAAAACACATAAATCTATCCAATACAACATAATACGCATGAATCCGTCCTCAAATGCACAGAATTCTGCGTTTCCAGGGAGTTATCAGCGTTTCTCTTTCTGAGTCTCGTTGAGAAATTTTTGACTCTGTAAATCTGATCAGAAGCAAGATTTTGCTTTAAAAGTGCGTTATATGGCAGAATCTAGTACCAGATACATCATATTTTGTGTTTTTGGAGTGCTATTTGCAGTTTTACAAACTTTGGAATAAGTCGAAATCACGCTTTTCAGCGCAGATTTCCCCAATCAAACAGTTCATATTCCTATTCAGGACCTCATAATATGTATGAATTTATCGACAAAAACATATTTCGTGTTTTCAGAGCGCTATCTGCAGTTATATAAAGTTTGAAATAAGTCAAAATTACCACATTCTGAGCAGTTTCAAAATATCCCAAATCACATAATTCTATCCAATACAACATAATACGCATGAATCCGTCCTCAAATGCACAAAGTTTTATGTTTCCAGCGAGTTATCAGCGTTTTTTCTGAGTCTTGTTGAGAAATTTTTGACTCTGTGAATCTGCTCAGAAGCAAGATTTTGCTTCAAAAGTGCGTTATATGGCAGAATCTAGCACCAAATACATCATATTTTGTGTTTTTAGAGTTTCATTTGCAGTTCAACAAACTTTGGTATAAGTCAAAATCACGCTTTTCCGCGCAGATTCCCACAATCAAAAAGTTCATATTCCTATTCAGGACCTCATAATATGTATGAATCTATCGACAAAAACATCATATTCTGTGTTTTCAGAGCGCTATCTGCAGTTATATGAAGTTTGAAATAAGTCAAAATTACCATATTCTGAGCGGTTTCAAAGTATCGCAAATCACATAAATCTATCCAATACAACATAATACGCACGAATCCGTCCTCAAATGCAGTAAATTTTGCGTTTCCAGCGAGTTATCAGCGTCTTTTCTGAGTCTCGTTGAGAAATTTCTGACTCTGTAAATTTGCTCAGAAGCAAGATTTTGCTTCAAAAGGTGCGTTATTTGGCAGAATCTAGCACCAAATACATCATATTTCGTGTTTTTGAGTGCTATTTGCAATTTTACAAACTTTGGAATAAGTCGAAATCACGCTTTTCCGCGCAAATTTTCACAATCAAAAAGTTCATACTCCTATTTAGGACCTCATAATATGTATGAATCTATCGACAGAAACATTATATTTCGTGTTTTCAGAGCGCTATCTGCAGTTCTATGAAGTTTGAAATAAGTCAAAATTACCACATTCTGAGCAGTTCCAAAGTATTGCAAATCACATAAATCTATCCAATACAACATAGTACGCATGAACCCGTCCTCAAATGCACAAAATTTTGCGTTTCCAGCGAGTTATCAGCGTTTTCTCTGAGTCTCGTTGAGAAATTTTTGACTCTGTGAATCTGCTCAGAAGCAAGATTTTGCTTCAAAAGTGCGTTATATGGCAGAATCTAGCACCAAATACATCATATTTCGTGTTTTTGAGTGCTATTTGCAATTCTACAAACTTTGGAATAAGTCGAAATCACGCTTTTCCGCACAGATTTTCACATTCAGAAAGTTCATATCCCTATTCAGGACCTCATAATATGTATGAATCTATCGACAAAAACAATATATTTCGTATTTCCAGAGAGCTGTTTGCAGTTATATGAAGTTTGAAATAAGTCAAAATTGACACATTCTGAGCAGTTTCAAAGCATCACAGATCACATAAATCTATCCAATACAACATAATACGCATGAATCCGTCCTCAAATACACAAAATTTTGCGTTTTCAGCGAGTTATCAGCGTCTTTTCTGAGTCTCGTTGAGAAATTTCTGACTCTGTAAATCTGCTCAGAAGCAAGATTTTTGCTTCAAAAGTGCGTTATTTGGCAAAATCTAGCACCAAATACATCATATTTCGTATTTTTAGAGTGCTATTTGCAGTTTTACGAACTTTGGAATGAGTCTAAATCACGCTTTTCCGCGCAGATTTTCACAATCAAAAAGTTCATATTCCTATTCAGGACTTCATAATATGTATGAATCTATCGACAAAAACATCATATTCTGTGTTTTCAGAGCGCTATCTGCAGTTATGTGGAGTTTGAAATAAGTCAAAATTACCACATTCTGAGTGGTTTTAAAGTATCGCAAATCACATAAATCTATCAAATACAACATAATACGCATGAATCCGTCCTCAAATGCACAAAATTTTGCGTTTCCAGCGAGTTATCAGCGTTTTTTTCAGAGTCTCGTTGAGAAATTTTTGACCCTGTAAATCTGCTCAGAAGCAAGATTTTGCTTCCAAAGAGCGTTATATGGCAGAATCTAGCATCAAATACGTCATATTTCGTGTTTTTAGAGTGCTATTTGCAGTTTTACAAACTTTGGAATATGTCGAAATCACGCTTTTCCGCGCAGATCTTTACAATCAAAAAGTTCATATTTCTATTCAGTACCTCATAATATGTATGAATCTATCGACAAAAACATCATATTTTGTGTTTTCAGAGCGCTATCTGCAGTTATTTTAAGTTTGAAATAGGTCAAAATTATCACATTCTGAGCGGATTTAAAGTATCGCAAATCACTTAAATCTATCCAATACAACATAGTACGCATGAACCCGTCCTCAAATGCACAAAATTCTGCGTTTCCAGCGAGTTATCAGCGTTTTCTCTGAGTCTCATTGAGAAATTTTTGACTCTGTCAATCTGCTCAGAAGCAAGATTTTGCTTCAAAAGTGCGTTATATGGCAGAATCTAGCACCAAATACATCATATTTCGTGTTTTTGAGTGCTATTTGCAATTTTACAAACTTTGGAATAAGTCGAAATCACGCTTTTCCGCGCAGATTCTCACAATCAAAAAATTCATATTCCTATCCAAAACCTCATAGTATGTATGAATCTATCGACAAGAACATTATATTCCGTGTTTTCAGAGCGCTATCTGAAGTTATATGAAGTTTGAAATAAGTCAAAATTACCACTTTCTGAGTCGTTTCAAAGTATCGCAAATCACATAAATCTATCTAATACAACATAATACGCATGAATCCGTCCTCAAATGCACAAAATTTTGCGTTACCAGCGAGTTATCAGCGTTTTTTTCTGAGTCTCGTTGAGAAATTTTTGACTTTGTAAATCTGCTCAGAAGCAAGATTTCGTTTCAAGAGTGCGTTATATGGCAGAATCTAGCATCAATCACATCATATTTCGTGTTTTTGAGTGCTATTTGCAGTTTAACAAACTTTGGAATAAGTCGGAATCACGCTTTTCCGCGCAGATTTAAACAATCAAGAAGTTCATATTTCCATTCAGGACCTCATAATATGTATGAATCAATCGACAAAAACATCATATTTCGTGTTTTCAGAGCGCTATCTGCAGTTATATGAAGTTTGAAATTAGTCAAAATTACCACATTCTGAGCAGTTTCAAAGTATCGCAAATCACATAAATCTATCCAATACAACATAATACGCATGAATTCGTCCTCAAATGCACAAAATTTTGCGTTTTCAGCGAGTTATCAGCGTTTTTTCTGAGTCTCGGTGAGAAATTTTTGACTCTGTAAATCTGCTCAGAAGCAAGATTTTGCTTCAAAAGTGCGTTATATGGTAGAATCTAGCACCAAAAACATCATATTTCGTGTTTTTGAGTGCTATTTGCAATTTTACAAACTTTGGAATAAGTCGAAATCACGCTTTTCCGCGCAGATCTTTACAATCAAAAAGTTCATACTTCTATTCAGGACCTCATATTATGTATGAGTCTATCGACAGAAACATTATATTTCGTGTTTTCAGAGCGCTATCTGCAGTTCTATGAAGTTTGAAATAATTCAAAATTACCACATTCTGAGCAGTTCCAAAGTATTGCATATCACATAAATCTATCCAATACAACATAGTACGCATGAACCCGTCCTCAAATGCACAAAATTTTTGCGTTTCCAGCGAGTTATCAGCGTTTTCTCTGAGTCTCGTTGAGAAATTTTTGACTCTGTCAATCTGCTCAGAAGCAAGATTTTGCTTCAAAAGTGCGTTATATGGCAGAATCTAGCACCAAATACATCATATTTCGTGTTTTTGAGTGCTATTTGCAATTTTACAAACTTTGGAATAAGTCGAAATCACGCTTTTCCGCACAGATTTTCACAATCAGAAAGTTCATATTCCTATTCAGGACCTCATAATATGTATGAATCTATCGACAAAAACAATATATTTCGTGTTTTCAGAGAGCTGTTTCCAGTTATATGAAGTTTGAAATAAGTCAAAATTGACACATTCTGAGCAGTTTCAAAGCATCACAAATCACATATATCTATCCAATACAACATAATACGCATGAATCCGTCCTCAAACACACAAAATTTTGCGTTTCCAGCGAGTTATCAGCGTCTTTTCTGAGTCTCGTTGAGAAATTTCTGACTCTGTAAATCTGCTCAGAAGCAAGATTTTGCTTCAAAAGTGCGTTATATGGCAGAATCTAGCACCAAATACATCAAATTCCGTGTTTCAAGAGTGCTATTCGCAGTATTACAAACTTTGGAATAAGTCGAAAACACGCTTTTCCGCGCAGAATTTCACAATTAAAAAGTTCATTCCTATTCAGGACCTCATAATATATATGAATCTATCGACAAAAACATCATATTCTGTGTTTTCAGAGCGCTATCTGCAGTTATATGAAGTTTGAAATAAGTCAAAATTACCACATTCTGAGTGGTTTCAAAGTATCGCTAATCACATAAATCTATCCAATACAACATAATACGCATGAGTCCGTCCTCAAATGCACGAAATTTTGCGTTTCCAGCGAGTCATCAGCGTTTTTTCTGAGTCTCGTTGAGGAATTTTTCACTGTGTTAATCTGCTCAGAAGCAAGATTTTTGCTTCGAATGTGCGTTATATGGCAGAATCTAGCACCAAATACATCATATTCCGTGTTTTTGGAGTGCTGTTTGCAGTTTTACAAGCTTTGGAATAAGTCGGAATCACGCTTTTCCGCGCAGATCATCACAATCAAAAAGTTCATATTCCTATTTAGGACCTCATGATATGTATGAATCAATCGACAAAAACATCATATTTCGTGTTTTCAGAGCGCTATCTGCAGTTATATGAAGTTTGAAATAAGTCAAAATTACCACATTCTGAGCAGTTTCAAAGTATCGCAAATCACATAAATCTGAGTCTCGTTGAGAAATTTTTGACTCTGTAAATCTGCTCAGAAGCAAGATTTTGCTTCGAAAGTGCGTTATATGGTAGAATCTAGCACCAAATACATCATATTTCGTGTTTTTGAGTGCTATTTGCAATTTTACAAACTTTGGAATAAGTCGAAATCACGCTTTTCCGCGCAGATTTTCACAATCAAAAAGTTCATCCTTCTTCTCAGGACCTCATAATATGTATGAATCTATCGACAAAAACATTATATTTCGTGTTTTCAGAGCGCTATCTGCAGTTATATGAAGTTTGAAATAAGTCAAAATTACCACATTCTGAGCAGTTCCAAAGTATCGCAAATCACATGAATCTATCCAATACAACATAATACGCATGGATCCGCCCTCAAATGCGAAAATTTTGCGTTTCCAGCGAGTTATCAGAGTTTTTTCTGGGTCTCGTTGAGGAATTTTTGACTGTGTAAATCTACTCAAAAGTAAGATTTTGCTTCAAAAGTACGTTATATGGCGGAATCTAGCACCAAATACATAATATTTCGTGTTTTTAGAGTGCTATTTGCAGTTTTACAAACTTTGGAATAAGTCGGAATCACGCATTTCCGCGCAGATTTTCACAATCAAAAAGTTCATATTCCTATTCAGGACCTCATAATATGTACGAATCAATCGACAAAAACATCATAATTCCTGTTTTCAGAGCGCTATCTGCAGTTATATGAAGTTTGAAATAAGTCAAAATTACCACATTCTGAGCAGTTTCAAACTATCGCAAATCACATAAATCTATCCAATACAACGTAATATGCATGAACCCGTCCTCAGATGCACAAAATTTTGCGTTTCCAGCGAGTCATCAGCGTTTTTTCTGAGTCTCGTTGAGTAATTTTTGACTCTGTAAATCTGCTCAGAAGCAAGATTTTGCTTCAAAAGTGCGTTATATGGCAGAATCTAGCACCAAAAACATCATATTTCGTGTTTTTAGGGTGCTATTTGCAGTTTTACAAACTTTGGAATAAGTCGAAATCACGATTTTCCGCGCAGATTTTCACAATCAAAAAGTTCATATTCAAATTCAGGACCTCATGATATGTATGAATCTATCGACAAAAACATTATATTTCGTGTTTTCAGAGCGCTATCTGCAGTATCATGAAGTTTGAAATGAGTCAAAATTACCACATTCTGAACTGTTTCAAAGTATCGCAAAACACATAAATCTATCCAATATAACATAATACGCATGAATCCGTCCTCAAATGCACAGAATTTTGTGTTCCTAGCGAGTTATCAGCGTTTTTTCTGAGTCTCGTTGAGGAATTTTTGACTCTGTAAATCTGCTCAGAAGCAAGATATTGCTTCAAAAATGCGTTATATGGCTGAATCTAGCACCAAATACATCATATTTCGTGTTTTTGGAGTGCTATTTGCAGTTTTACAAACTTTGGGATAAGTCGAAGTCACGCTTTTCCGCGCATTTTTCCCCAATCAAACAGTTCATATTGCTATTCAGGACCTCATAATATGTATGAATTTATCGACAAGAACATCATATTCCGTGTTTTCAGAGCGCTATCTGCAGTTATATGAAGTTTGAAATAAGTCAAAATTACCACATTCTGAGCTGTTTCAAAGTATCGCAAATCACATATATCTATCCAATACAACATAATACGCATGAATCCGTCCTCAAATGTACAAAATTTTGCGTTTCCAGCGAGTTATCAGCGTTTTTTTTTCTGAGTCTCGTTGAGAAATTTTTAACTCTGTAAATCGGCTCAGAAGCAAGATTTTGTTTCAAAAGTGCGTTATATGGCAGAATCTAGCACCAAATACATCATATTTCGTGTTTTTGAGTGCTATTTGCAGTTTTACAAACTTTGGAATAAGTCGAAATCACGCTTCTCCGAGCAGATTTTCACGATCAAAAAGTTCATATTTCTATTCAAGACCTCATAATATGTATGAATCAATCAGCAAAAACATCATATTTTGTGTTTTCAGAGCGCTATCTGCAGTTATATGAAGTTTAAAATAAGTCAAAATTACCACATTCTGAGCAGTTTCAAAGCAACGCAAATCACATAAATCTATCAAATACAACATAATACGCATGAATTCGTCCTCAAATGCACAAAATTTTGTGTTTCCAGCGAGTTATCAGCGTTTTTTCCTGAGTCTCGTTGAGAAATTTTTGACTCTGCAAATCTGCTCAGAAGCAAAATTTTGCTTCAAAAGTGCGTTATATGGCAGAATCTAGCACCAAATACATCATATTTTGTGTTTTTAGAGTGCTATTTGCAGTTTTACAAACTTTGGAATAGGTCGAAATCACGCTTTTCCGCGCAGATTTTCACGATCAAAAAGGTCATATTCCTATTCAGGACCTCATAATATGTACGAATCAATCGACAAAAACATCATAATTCCTGTTTTCAGAGCGCTATCTGCAGTTATATGAAGTTTGAAATAAGTCAAAATTACCATATTCTGAGCAGTTTCAAACTATCGCAAATCACATAAATCTATCCAATACATTGTAATATGCATGAACCCGTCCTCAGATGCACAAAACTTTGCGTTTCCAGCGAGTTATCAGCGTTTTTTCTGAGTCTCGTTGAGAAATTTTTTGACTCTGTAAATCTGCTCAGAAGCAAGATTCTGCTTCAAAAGTGCGTTATATGGCAGAATCTAGCACCAAATACATCATATTCAGTGTTTTTAGAGTGCTATTTGCAGTTTCACAAACTTTGGAATAAGTCAAAATCACGCTTTTCCGCGCAGATTTTCACAATCAAAAAGTTCATATTCTAATTCAGGACCTCATGATATGTATGAATCTATCGACAAAAACATTATATTTCGTGTTTTCAGAGCGCTATCTGCAGTAATATGAAGTTTGAAATAAGTCAAAATTACCACGTTCTGAGCAGTTCCAAAGTATCGCAAAACACATAAATCTATCCAATATAACATAATACGCATGAATCCGTCCTCAAATGCACAAAATTTTGTGTTTCTAGCGAGTTATCAGCGTTTTTTCTGAGTCTCGTTGAGGAATTTTTGACTCTGTAAATCTGCTCAGAAGCAAGATATTGCTCCAAAAGTGCGTTATATGGCAGAATCTAGCACCAAATACATCATATTTCGTGTTTTTGGAGTGCTTTTTGCAGTTTTACAAACTTTGGGATAAGTCGAAATAACGATTTTCCGCGCATTTTTCCCCAATCAAACAGTTCATATTGCTATTCAGGACCTCATAATATGTATGAATCAATCTACAGAAACATCATATTTCGTGTTTTCAGAGCGCTATCTGCAGTTATATGAAGTTTGAAATAAGTCAAAATTACCTCATTCTGAGCAGTTTCAAAGTATCGCAAATCACAAAAATCTATCCAATACCACATAATACGCATGAATCCGTCCTCAAATGCACAAATTTAGTTTTTCCAGCGAGTTATCAGCGTTTTTTTCTGAGTCTCGTTGAGGAATTTTTGACTCTGTAAATCTGCTCAGAAGCAAGATATTGCTCCAAAAGTGCGTTATATGGCAGAATCTAGCACCAAATACATCATATTTTGTGTTTTAGAGTGCTATTTGCAGTTTTACAAACTTTGGAATAAGTCGAAATCACGCTTTTCCGCGCAGATTTTCACAATCAAAAAGCTCATATTCCTATTCAGAACCTCATAATATGTATGAATCTATCGACAAAAACATCATATTTTGTGTTATCAGAGCGCTATCTGCAGTTATATGAAGTTTGAAATAAGTCAAAATTACCACATTCTGAGCGTTTTTCAAAGTATCGCAAATCACATAAATCTATCCAATACAACATGATACGCATGAATTCGTCCTCAAATGCACAACATTTTGTGTTTCCAGCGAGTTATCAGCGTTTTTTTCTGAGTCTCGTTGAGAAATTTTTGACTCTGCAAATCTGCTCAGAAGCAAGATTTTTCTTCAAAAGTGCGTTATATGGCAGAATCTAGCACCAAATACATCATATTTCGTGTTTTTAGAGTGCTATTTGCAGTTCTACAAACTTTGAAATAAGTCGAAATCACGCTTTCCCGCGCAGATTTTCACAATCAAAAAGTTCATATTCCTATTCAGGACCTCATAATATGTATCGACAAAAACATCATATTTTGTGTTTCCAGAGCGCTATCTGCAGTTATATGAAGTTTGAAATAAGTCAAAATTACCACATTCTGAGCGGTTTCAAAGTATCGCAAATTACATGAATCTATCCAATACAACATAATACGCATGAATCCGTCCTCGAATGCACAAAATTTTGCGTTTCCAGCGAGTTATCAGCGTTTTTTCTGAGTCTCGTTGAGAAATTTTTGACTCTGTAAATCTGCTCAGAAGCAAGATTTTGCTTCAAAAGTGCGTTATATGGCAGAATCTAGCACCAAATACATCATATTTCGTGTTTTTAGAGTGCTATTTGCAGTTTTACAAACTTTGGAATAAGTCGAAATCACGCTTTTCCGCGCAGATTTTCAAAATCAAAAAGTTCATATTCCTATTAAGGACCTCATAATATGTATGAACCTATCGACAAAAACATTATATTCCGTATTTTCAGAGCGCTATCTGCAGTTAAACGCATTTCACAGTTGTGTATCTACTAGAAAAGAAATCGGAAGTTTTCAAGTATTTTAAAGAGTATGAAGCAATGGCTTCAGCTCACTTTGAGAAACGAAGTTCACGACTAAGATGTGATAACGGAACGGAATATACTTCGCATGAAATGATTAATTTTTGTTAACAGAAAGGAATAGTTCTAGAATATACAGTACCATACAGTCCTGAGCAAAATGGCGTAGCTGAACGCTTAAAACCGAACCATTTTGGACACAGCAAGACCGATGTTACTTGGAACAAATTTCGGAAAAGAAATGTGGAGTGAAAGCATTTTAACTTCTGTTTACATAATTAATAGAAGACCAACAACATGTTTTGAAAAACATAGCACCATCCGAAATGTGGTATAACATTAAACCTGATTTAAGTAAATTGAAAATATTTGGTTGTGCAGCATACCAACATATACCGAAGAATTTTCGAACGAAACTCGACCCAAAATCAAGAAAACTTAATTTCATCGGTTACGCTACGAATGGTTACAGATTATGGGACAGCAAAGAAAGAAAAGTAGTATTTGCAAGGAATGTAATTTTCAACGAAACTGAAATCTTACATGAAAAATTGAAAGATGATTTTTATGCAAGAACAGAAACACAAGAAACAGAAAATGATGAAATCGCAAATCAAGAACTTGATAATGAAGAAATTCATCAAGAAGATACCCCACAGGAAACAGAGGGACAAGAAGAAGTAACTGAAGAAGAATATCTTGGCTTTGGAAAAACAACAAAATGAAAATGAACGACCAGTACGAGATAAAAAGAAACCAGTATGGATGAACGACTATGAATTTGAAGAATCAGATGATGAAAGTTACTTAGCCTTAAATGTCGAATGTTATATTGAAGATATACCAAAGAATATGGAAGACATAAAGAAAAGAGAAGACAAAAGTAAATGGACAGAGGCAATAAATAATGAAATAGATTCTTTAAATAAAAATAAAACATGGGAGTTGGTTGATTTGCCAAAGAATAAGAAACTAATTGATAGTAAATGGGTGTTTAAAATTAAAAAGGATGAGAATGAAAATCCGATACGCTATAAAGCGCGATTAGTAGCCAGGGGTTTTAGGCAAACTGCTGGAATAGACTACACAGAAACGTTTGCACCTGTAGCTAAATCAACCACATTAAGAATTATACTTGCAGTTGGAAATCAACACAAATTTCATTTTCATCAAATGGATGTGAAGACGGCATTTTTAAATGGAGTATTGAGAGAAGAGATATATATGAAATGTCCTGAAGGCTTAGAAAATAATGGAAAACAAGTTTGCAAACTAAAAAGAACAATATATGGATTGAAACAATCACCACGATATTGGAATGAGAAATTTAACCAGAAAATTTTAAACCTTGATTTAATCGATCAGAAGCTATTTACTGTCTTTATATAAAAGGCGAAATCTTTGAGAATTCAATTATTATTTTAATATTTGTTGATGATATAATAATAGCCAGCAAAGATTTAAGTAAAATTAAATCCGTCAAACAGTACTTAAAGAATGAATTTGAAATGGAAGATATGGGACTATTAAACTATTTTCTTGGATTAAAAATTGTGAATAATATAGAAGAAGGGAATATTGCGAATAAATCAAAAAAAATATTTGGAAGGGATTGTTGAAAAGGTTTAACATGGAAAATTGTAAATAAGTTTCTACCCCTATGGAACCGAATTTAAAATTACAAAAAATCGACCAAGATGGAAATTCACGAAGTCATGTCGACAATTGATTGGATGTTTGATGTACGCTATGTTGGGATCAAGACCAGATTTAAGCATTGCCATAAACAAACTTAGCCGTTATCAAAATGAAGCAAATGAAGAAATATGGAGAAATCTGAAGAGAATTCTACGTTACATTAAAGGCACAATAAATTTTGAATTAATTCATAAAAGAAATGAGACAGATGATATCATTCACGGGTATTGCGATTCTGATTAGGGGAGTGATGTAGACCGGAAGTCAACATCAGGATATATTTTCAAGATATATGGAAATATTGTTTCATGGGCTTCGAAAAAGCAAACAACAGTAGCATTGTCATCAGCAGAAGCTGAATACAAGGCGTTGAGTTCTGCAACTTGTGAAGCTATTTGGTTGAAAAGTGTTTTGATACATATTGGCTTGAAGAATTTGAAAAGCATTAAGATATATGAAGACAACATGAGTACCATACATATCAGCAAAAATCCAGAGAACCACCAAAGAACAAAGCATATAGATATAAAGCACCATTTTATTAGAAACAAGGTTAAAAATGGTGAAATCAAAATTGAATATGTTGAAACATCGAATCAAGTTGCTGATACTCTAACGAAGCCACTTCCTAGGCCAAATTTGAAGAATTTCGAGCAAAAATTAGTATAATTGGAAATAATCAAGACAGCGTCACCATTGAAGGGGAGTGTTAGAGTTAAGCAAATTTTGCGCTGTACTATATTTTATATTTAGTTACTTTTGATAAAACAATGATTAGGTTGGCTACATGTGCGTGTGTAATAGGTAGAACTTTTAAAGAAACGTTATTTCTGAACATTATATTATTAATATTTTCTCTTGGAGATAATAAACATATATATGAAATATTACCGACATTTAATTAACGGACCCTTAAAATCCGTCTCAAATACACAAAATTTTGAGTTTCCAGCAAGTTATCAGCGTTTTTTCTGAGTCTCGTTGGGATATTTTTTGACACTGTAAATCTGCCTCGGAAGCAAGATTTTGCTTCAAAAGTGCGTTATAGGGCAGAATCTAGCACCAAACACATCATATTCCGTGTTTTAGAGTGCTATTTGCAGTTTTACAAACTTTGGAATAAGTCGAAATCACGCTTTTCCGCGCAGATTTTCACAATCAAAAAGTTCATATTCCTATTCAAAGCCTCATAATATGTATGAATCCATCGACAAAAACATCATATTTCGTGTTTTCAGAGCGGTATCTGCAGTTATATGAAGTTTGGAATAAGTCAAAATTACCACATTCTGAGCTGTTTTAAAGTATCGCAAATCACATAAATCTAAACAATACAACATAGAACGCATGAATCCGTCCTCGAATGCACAAAATTTTGCGTTTCCAGCGAGTTATCAGCGTTTTTTCTGGGTCTCGTTGAGAAATTTTTGACTCTGTAAATCTGCTCAGAAGCAAGATTTTGCTTCAGAAGTGCGTTAAATGGCAGAATCTAGCTACAAATACATCATATTTCGTGTTTTTAGAGTGCTATTTGCAGTTTTACAAACTTTGGAATAAGTCGAAATCTCGCTTTTCCGCGCAGATTTTCACAATCAAAAAGTTTATATTCCTATTCAGGACCTCATAATATGTATGAATCAGTCGACAAAAACATCATATTCTGTGTTTTTAGAGCGCTATCTGCAGTTATATGAAGTTTGAAATAAGTCAAAACTACTTCATTCTGAGCAGTTTCAAAGTATCGCAAAATCACATAAATCTATCCAATACAACATAATACGCATGAATCCGTCCTCAGATGCACAAAATTTTGCGTTTCCAGCGAGTTATCAGCGTTTTTCCTGAGTCTCGTTGAGAAATTTTTGACCCCTGTAAATCTGCTCAGAAGCAAGATTCTGTTTCAAAAGTGCGTTATATGGCAGAATCTAGCCCCAAATACATTATATTTTGTGTTTTGAGAGTGCAAGTTGCAGTTTCACAAACTTTGGAATAAGTCGAAATCACGCTTCTCCGCGTAGATTTTCACAATCAAAAAGTTCATATTTCTATTCAGGACCTCATGATATGTATCGACAAAAATATCATATTTTGTGTTCCAGAGCGCTATCTGCAGTTATATGAAGTTTGAAATAAGTCAAAATTACCACATTCTGAGCGGTTTCAGAGTATCGCAAATCACATAAATCTATCCAATACAACATAATATGCATGAATCCGTCTCAAATGCACAAAATTTTGCGTTTCCAGCGAGTTATCAGCGTTTTTTTCTGAGTCTCGTAGAAAATTTTTGGCTCTGTAAATCTGCTCAAAAGCAAGATTTTGCTTCAAGAGTGCGTTATATGGTAAAATATAGCACGAAATACATCATATTTTGTGTTTTGAGAGTGCTATTCGCAGTTTTACGAACTTTGGAATAAGTCGAAATCACGCTTTTCCGCGCAGATTTTCACAATCAAAAAGCTAATATTCCTATTAGTGACCTCATAATATGTATAAATCTATCGACAAAAACATCATATTCCGTGTTTTTAGAGCGCTATCTGCAGTTATATGAAGTTTGAGATAAGTCAAAATTTCCACATTATGAGCAGTTTCAAAGTATCGCAAATCACATAAATCTATCCAATACAACGTTATACGCATGAATCCGTCCTCAAATGCACAAAATTTTACGTTTCCAGCGAGTTATCAGCGTTTTTTCTGAGTCTCGTTGAGGAAATTTTGACTGTAAATCTGCTCAGAAGCAAAATTTTGCTTCATAAGTGCGTTATATGGTAGAATCTAGCACCAAATACATCATATTTTGTGTTTTAAGAGTGCTATTCGCAGTTTTACAAACTTTGGAATAAGTCGGAATCACGCTTTTCCGCGCAGACTTTCACAATCAAAAAGTTCATATTCCTATTCAGGACCTCATAATATGTATAAATCAATCGACAGAAACATCATATTCCGTGTTTTTAGAGCGCTATCTGCAGTTATATGAAGTTTGAAATAAGTCAAAATTACCACATTCTGAGAGGTTTCAAAGTATCGCAAATCACATAAATCTATCCAATACAACATAATACGCATGAATCCGTCCTCAAATGCACAGAATTTTGCGTTTCCAGCGGGTTATTAGAGTTTTTTCTGAGTCTTGTTGAGAAATTTTTGACTCTGTAAATATGCTCAGAAGCAAGATTTTGCTCCAAAAGTGCGTTATATGGCAGAATCTAGCACCAAATACATCATATTTCGTGTTTTTAGAGTGCTATTTGCAGTTTTACAAACTTTGGAATAAGTCGAAGTCATGCTTTTCCGCGCAGATTTTCAAAATCAAAAAGTTCATATTCCTATTCAGGACCTCATGATATGTATCGACAGAAATATCATATTTTGTGTTCCCAGAGCGCTATCTGCAGTTATATGAAGTTTGAAATAAGTCAAAATTACCACATTCTGAGCAGTTTCAAAGTATCGCAAATCACATAAATCTATCCAATACAACATAATACGCATGAATCCGTCCTCACATGCACAAAATTTTGCGTTTCCAGCGAGTTATCAACGTTTTTTTTCTGAGTCTCGTTGAGAAATTTTTGACTCTGTAAATCTGCTCAGAAGCAAGATTTTGCTTCAAAAGTGCGTTATATGGCAGAATCTAGCACCAAATACATCATATTTCGTGTTTTTAGAGTGCTATTTGCAGTTATAAACTTTGGAATAAGTCGAAATCACGCTTTCCCCGCGCAGATTTTCACAATCAAAAAGTTCATATTCCTATTCAGGACCTCATAATATGTATCGACAAAAACATCATATTTTGTGTTCCCAGAGCGCTATCTGCAGTTATATGAAGTTTGAAATAAGTCAAAATTACCACATTCTGAGCGGTTTCAAAGTATCGCAAATCACATAAATCTATCCAATACAACATAATACGCATGAATCCGTCCTCAAATGCACAAAATCTTGCGTTTCCAGCGAGTTATCAGCGTTTTTTCTGAGTATCGTTGAGAAATTTTTGACTCTGTAAAGCTCGCCGCACACGATGCAATTTTTCAAGCAATTTTGTTCACTTGGCGCCGCACGGGGTGCCACGCTTGCTCCGATGCAAGAAATTTGGTGCGATGCGGGGTACTAGACTTACCACGAGACTTGTTTTCCAAGATAGGTTCGGTGCTATTTTTCACACTTGCTGCGCCACTGACTGCTGTGCGCAGCCAATCAAAGCAGACGACGAAATCACGTGATTACATCATTGAGTTGTATGTCGCATCAGAATGCTGTGCCTCATTAGTACATTGTGTTTAGTGGTGTTTTGAGAAACAAATAAGTGAAAATTATGGCTAGTGGAAATCAGGTAATGTTCACGTTCCCTAGCTCAGGGTGAAAAATTAAATGAAAATTCCCTGACCTCCAGGTTTTCCAGGTTATTTTCAATAAAATTCCAGACAGTAAAAAATAAAAGTTTGATACAAGTTTCCATATAATCACAGATTAATGTTGCAATTCTGTGTGAACCCTATAAATCTGTGAATTAAAAACAAAATCGCAACGAACTTGATATCATGAAAGAATTTACATTAATCGACAAAAGTAAATGTACTTTAATAAATTATTTTTTCATGAATTTATAGATCTGGAAGATTTATAGATTTGCATAGATGGCCCTAGTATCTTAAAGAGTGAAAATATACTTTAATGAGTAATAATGCATAAATATCCTATGATGTATTTTTTCCAGACAAATATCAGAAATTCCCTGACGATTGCATGACATTTCCAGTTTATCTAAATTTTTTGTATACACCCCACTAGCTCGTCAATTAGAATGTTGAAAACTCTGCGGCCTTGATTCCTACTCAAAAATCACTCTCTTGACCAAAGTTTTTTCTTCGTTTTTTTTTTTCTGTCTCGTAATTCGCAAGCTATAACTGCAGCAAATGCTCCTGCTCTCCTCTGACGATTAGTTTCGGCAACATCCATACTTGTAATGTGAAAATCTACCAAGTCTACGTTCTAGTGGCAGAATGAGTGGCGCAGCTTGCATCGTGTGATGCGAGAATAAGTGTCACACTAAGTGTACCTCAAAGTGGCCCAGTGCGCAAGAAAACTTGCTGCAAATTAAGTGAACAAAATAGCATGGAAAATTGCCTCGTGTGCGGCGGGCTTGAATCTGCTCAGAAGCAAGATTTTGCTTCAAAAGTGCGTTATATGGCAGAATCTAGCACCAAATACATCATATTTCGTGTTTTTAGAGTGCTATTTGCAGTTTTACAAACTTTGGAATAAGTCGAAATCACGCTTTTCCGCGCAGATTTTCAAAATCAAAAAGTTCATATTCCTTTTCAGGACCTCATAATATGTATGAATCTATTGACAAAAACATTATATTTCGTGTTTTTAGAGCGCTATCTGCAGTTATATGAAGTTTGAAATAAGTCAAAATTCCAACATTCTGAGCGGTTTCAAAGTATCGCAAATCACATAAATCCATCCAATACAACATAATACGCATGAATCCGTCCTCAAATGCACCAAATTTTGCGTTTCCAGCGAGTTATCAGCGTTTTTTCTAAGTCTCGTTGAGAAATTTTTGACTCTGTAAATCTGCTCAGAAGCAAGATTTTGCTTCAAAAGTGCGTTATATGGCAGAATCTAGCACCAAAAACATCATATTTCGTGTTTTTAGGGGGCTATTTGCAGTTTTACAAACTTTGGAATAAGTCAAAATCACGATTTTCCGCGCAGATTTTCACAATCAAAAAGTTCATATTCAAATTCAGGACCTCATGATATGTATGAATCTATCGACAAAAACATTATATTTCGTGTTTTCAGAGCGCTATCTGCAGTATCATGAAGTTTGAAATGAGTCAAAATTACCACATTCTGAGCAGTTTCAAAGTATCGCAAAACACATAAATCTATCCAATATAACATAATACGCATGAATCCGTCCTCAAATGCACAAAATTTTGTGTTCCTAGCGAGTTATCAGCGTTTTTTCTGAGTCTCGTTGAGGAATTTTTGACTCTGTAAATCTGCTCAGAAGCAAGATATTGCTTCAAAAGTGCGTTATATGGCTGAATCTAGCACCAAATACATCATATTTCGTGTTTTTGAGTGCTATTTGCAGTTTTACAAACTTTGGAATAAGTCGAAATCACGCTTCTCCGCGCGAATTTTACAATCAAAAAGTTCATATTCCTATTCAGGACCTCATAATATGTATGGATCAATCGACAAAAAACATCATATTCCGTGTCTTCAGAGCGCTATCTGCAGCTATATGAAGTTTGAAATAAGTCAAAATTACCACATTCTGAGCAGTTTCAGAGTATCGCAAATCACATAAATCTATCCAATACCACATAATATGCATGAATCCGTCCTCAAATGCACAAATTTAGTTCTTCCAGCGTGTTATTAGCGTTTTTTCTGAGTCTCGTTCGGAAATTTTTGACTCTGTAAATCTACTCAGAAGGAAGATTTTGCTTCAAAAGTGCGTTATATGGCAGAATCTAGCACCAAATACATCATATGCCGTGTTTTTAGAGTGCTATTTGCAGTTTTACAAACTTTGGAATAAGTCGAAATCACGCTTTTCCGCGCAGATTTTCACGATCAAAAAGTTCATATTTCTATTCAAGACCTCATAATATGTATGAATCAATCAGCAAAAACATCATATTTTGTGTTTTCAGAGCGCTATCTGCAGTTATATGAAGTTTAAAATAAGTCAAAATTACCACATTCTGAGCAGTTTCAAAGCAACGCAAATCACATAAATCTATCCAATACAACATAATACGCATGGATCCGTCCTCCAATACACAAAATTTTGAGTTTCCAGCAAGTTATCACCGTTTTTTCTGAGTCTCGTTGAGAAATTTTCGACCCTGTAAATCTGTTCAGAAGCAAGATTTTGCTTCAAAAGTGCGTTATAGGGCAGAATCTAGCACCAAACACATCATATTTCGTGTTTTAGAGTGTAATTTGCAGTTTCACAAACTTTGGAATAAGTCGAAATCACGCTTTTCCGCGCAGATTTTCACAATCAAAAAGTTCATATTTCTATTCAGAACCTCATAATATATATGAATCTATCGACAAAAACATCATATTCTGTGTTTTCAGAGCGCTATCTGCAGTTATATGAAGTTTTAAATAAGTCAAAATTACCACATTCTGAGCGGTTTCAAAGTATCCCAAATCACATAAATCTATCCAATACAACATAATACGCATGAATTCGTCCTCAAATGCACAAAATTTTGTGTTTCCAGCGAGTTATCAGCGTTTTTTCTGAGTCTCGTAGAGAAATTTTTGACTCTGTCAATCTGCTCAGAAGCAAGATTTTGCTTCAAAAGAGCGTTATATGGTGAAATCTAGCACGAAATACATCATATTTTGTGTTTTGAGAGTGCTATTTGCAGTTTTACAAACTCTGGAATAGGTCGGAATCACGCTTTTTCGCGCAGATTTTCACAATCAAAAAGTTCATATTCCTTTTCAGGACCTCATCATATGTATGAATCAATCGACGAAAACATCATATTTCCTGTTTTCAGAGCGCTATCTGCAGTTATATGAAGGTTGAAATAAGTCAAAATTACCACATTATGAGCAGTTTCAAAGTATCGCAAATCACATAAATATATCCAATACAACGTAATACGCATGAACCCGTCCTCAGATGCACAAAATTTTGCGTTTCCAGCGAGTTATCAGCGTTTTTTCTGAGTCTCGTTGAGAAATTTTTAACTCTGTAAATCTGCTCAGAAGCAAGATACTGCTTCAAAAGTGCGTTATATGGCAGAATCCAGTGCCAAATACTTCATATTTCGTGTTTTGAGAGTGCTACTTGCAGTTTTACAAACTTTGGAATAGGTCGAAATCACGCTTTTCCGCGCAGATTTTCACAATCAAAAAGTTCATATTCCTATTCAGGACCTCATAATATGTACGAATCAATCGACAAAAACATCATAATTCCTGTTTTCAGAGCGCTATCTGCAGTTATATGAAGTTTGAAATAAGTCAAAATTACCACATTCTGAGCAGTTTCAAACTATCGCGAATCACATGAATCTATCCAATACAACGTAATATGCATAAACCCGTCCTCAGATGCACAAAATTCTGCGTTTCCAGCGAGTTATCAGCGTTTTTTCTGAGTCTCGTTGAGAAATTTTTGACTCTGTAAATCTGCTCAGAAGCAAGATTTTGCTTCAAAAGTGCGTTATATGGTAGAATCTAGCACCGAATACATCATATTTCGTGTTTTTAGGGTGCTATTTGCAGTTTTACAAACTTTGGAATAAGTCAAAATCACGCTTTTCCGCGAAGATTTTCACAATCAAAAAGTTCATATTCTAATTCAGGACCTCATGATATGTATGAATCTATCGACAAAAACATTATAATTCGTGTTTTCAGAGCGCTATCTGCAGTAATATGAAGTTTGAAATAAGTCAAAATTACCACATTCTGAGCAGTTTCAGAGTATCGCAAAACACATAAATCTATCCAATATAACATAATACGCATGAATCCGTCCTCAAATACACAAAATTTTGCGTTTCCAGCGAGTTATCAGCGTCTTTTCCGAGTCTCGTTGAGAAATTTCTGACTCTGTAAATCTGCTCAGAAGCAAGATTTTGCTTCAAAAGTGCGTTATTTGGCAGAATCTAGCACCAAATACATCATATTTCGTGTTTTTAGAGTGCTATTTGCAGTTTTACAATCTTTGGAATAAGTCGGAATCACGCTTTTCCGCGCAGATTTTCACGATCAAAAAGTTCATATTTCTATTCAAGATCTCATAATATGTATGAATCAATCAACAAAAACATCATATTTCGTGTTTTCAGAGCGCTATCTGCAGTTATATGAAGTTTAAAATAAGTCGAAATTACCACATTCTGAGCAGTTTCAAAGCAACGCAAAAAACATAAATCTATCCAATATAACATAATACGCATGGATCCGTCCTCCAATACACAAAATTTTGAGTTTCCAGCAAGTTATCAGCGTTTTTTCTGAGTCTCGTTGAGAAATTTCCGACCCTGTAAATCTGCTCAGAAGCAAGATTTTGCTTCAAAAGTGCGTTATAGGGCAGAATCTAGCACCAAACACATCATATTTCGTGTTTTAGAGTGCTATTTGCAGTTTTACAAACTTTGGAATAAGTCGAAATCACGCTTTTCCGCGCAGATTTTCACAATCAAAAAGTTCATATACCCATTCAGAACCTCATAATATGTATGAATCTATCGACAAAAACATCATATTTTGTGTTTTCAGAGCGCTATTTGCAGTTATATGAAGTTTGAAATAAGTCAAAATTACCACATTCTGAGTGGTTTCAAAGTATCGCAAATCACATAAATCTATCCAATACAACATAATACGCATGAATTCGTCCTCAAATGCACAAAATTTTGTGTTTCCAGCGAGTTATCAGCGTTTTTTCCTGAGTCTCGTTGAGAAATTTTTGACTCTGCAAATCTGCTCAGAAACAAGATTTTGCTTCAAAAGTGCGTTATATGGCAGAATCTAGCACCAAATACATCATATTTTGTGTTTTTAGAGTGCTATTTGCAGTTTTACAAACTTTGAAGTAAGTCGAAATCACGCTTTCCCGCGCAGATTTTCACAATCAAAAAGTTCATATTCCTATTCAGGACCTCATAATATGAATCGACAAAAACATCATATTTTGTGTTTCCAGAGCGCTATCTGCAGTTATATGAAGTTTGAAATAAATCAAAATTACCACATTCTGAGCGGTTTCAAAGTATCGCTAATCACATAAATCTATCCAATACAACATAATACGCATGAATCCGTCCTCAAATGCACTAAATTTTGCGTTTCCAGCGAGTTATCAGCGTTTTTTCTGAGTCTCGTTGAGAAATTTTTGACTCTGTAAATCTGCTCAGAAGCAAGATACTGCTTCGAAAGTGCGTTATATGGCAGAATCCAGTACCAAATACATCATATTTCGTGTTTTGAGAGTGCTACTTGCAGTTTTACAAACTTTGGGATAGGTCGAAATCACGCTTTTCCGCGCAGATTTTCACGATCAAAAAGGTCATATTCCTATTCAGGACCTCATAATATGTACGAATCAATTGACAAAAACATCATTATTCCTGTTTTCAGAGCGCTATCTGCAGTTATATGAAGTTTGAAATAAGTCAAAATTACCACATTCTGAGCGTTTTTCAAAGTATCGCAAATCACATAAATCTATCCAATACAACATAATACGCATGAATTCGTCCTCAAATGCACAAAATTTTGTGTTTCCAGCGAGTTATCAGCGTTTTTTTCTGAGTCTCGTTGAGAAATTTTTGACTCTGCAAATCTGCTCAGAAGCAAGATTTTTCTTAAAAAGTGCGTTATATGGCAGAATCTAGCACCAAATACATCATATTTCGTGTTTTTAGGGTGCTATTTGCAGTTCTAAAAACTTTGGAATAAGTCGAAATCACGCTTTCCCGCGCAGATTTTCACAATCAAAAAGTTCATATTCCTATTCAGGACCTCATAATATGTATCGACAAAAACATCATATTTTGTGTTTCCAGAGCGCTATCTGCAGTTATATGAAGTTTGAAATAAGTCAAAATTACCACATTCTCAGCGGTTTCAAAGTATCGCAAATTACATAAATCTATCCAATACAACATAATACGCATGAATCCGTCCTCGAATGCACAAAATTTTGCGTTTCCAGCGAGTTATCAGCGTTTTTTCTGAGTCTCGTTGAGAAATTTTTTGACTCTGTAAATCTGCTCAGAAGCAAGATTTTGCTTTAAAAGTGCGTTATATGGCAGAATCTAGCACCAAATACATCATATTTCGTGTTTTTAGGGTGCTATTTGCAGTTTTACAAACTTTGGAATAAGTCAAAATCACGCTTTTCCGCGCAGATTTTCACAATCAAAAAGTTCATATTCTAATTCAGGACCTCATGATATGTATGAATCTATCGACAAAAACATTATATTTCGTGTTTTCAGAGCGCTATATGCAGTAATATGAAGTTTGAAATAAGTCAAAATTACCACGTTCTGAGCAGTTTCAAAGTATCGCAAAACACATAAATCTATCCAATATAACATAATACGCATGAATCCGTCCTCAAATGCACAAAATTTTGTGTTTCTAGCGAGTTATCAGCGTTTTTTCTGAGTCTCGTTGAGGAATTTTTGACTCTGTAAATCTGCTCAGAAGCAAGATATTGCTTCAAAAGTGCGTTATATGGCAGAATCTAGCACCAAATACATCATATCTCGTGTTTTTGGAGTGCTTTTTGCAGTTTTACAAACTTTGGGATAAGTCGAAATGACGATTTTCCGCGCATTTTTCCCCAATCAAACAGTTCATATTGCTATTCAGGACCTCATAATATGTATGAATCAATCTACAGAGACATCATTTTTCGTGTTTTCAGAGCGCTATCTGCAGTTATATGAAGTTTGAAATAAGTCAAAATTACCTCATTCTGAGCAGTTTCAAAGTATCGCAAATCACAAAAATCTATCCAATACCACATAATACGCATGAATCCGTCCTCAAATGCACAAATTTAGTTTTTCCAGCGAGTTATCAGCGTTTTTTCTGAGTCTCGTTCGGAAATTTTTGACTCTGTAAATCTACTCAGAAGGAAGATTTTGCTTCAAAAGTGCGTTATATGGCAGAATCTAGCATCAAACACATCATATTTTGTGTTTTAGAGTGCTATTTGCAGTTCTACAAACTTTGGAATAAGTCGAAATCACGCTTTCCCGCGCAGATTTTCACAATCAAAAAGTTCATATTCCTATTCAGGACCTCATAATATGTATCGACAAAAACATCATATTTTGTGTTTCCAGAGCGCTATCTGCAGTTATATGAAGTTTGAAATAAGTCAAAATTACCACATTCTCAGCGGTTTCAAAGTATCGCAAATTACATAAATCTATCCAATACAACATAATACGCATGAATCCGTCCTCGAATGCACAAAATTTTGCGTTTCCAGCGAGTTATCAGCGTTTTTTCTGAGTCTCGTTGAGAAATTTTTGACTCTGTAAATCTGCTCAGAAGCAAGATTTTGCTTCAAAAGTGCGTTATATGGCAGAATCTAGCACCAAATACATCATATTTCGTGTTTTTAGAGTGCTATTTGCAGTTTTACAAACTTTGGAATAAGTCGAAATCACGCTTTTCCGCGCAGATTTTCAAAATCAAAAAGTTCATATTCCTATTCAGGACCTCATAATATGTATGAATCTATCGACAAAAACATCATATTTTGTGTTATCAGAGCGCTATCTGCAGTTATATGAAGTTTGAAATAAGTCAAAATTACCACATTCTGAGCGTTTTTCAAAGTATCGCAAATCACATAAATCTATCCAATACAACATAATACGCATGAATTCGTCCTCAAATGCACAAAATTTTGTGTTTCCAGCGAGTTATCAGCGTTTTTTTCTGAGTCTCGTTGAGAAATTTTTGACTCTGCAAATCTGCTCAGAAGCAAGATTTTTCTTCAAAAGTGCGTTATATGGCAGAATCTAGCACCAAATACATCATATTTCGTGTTTTCAGGGTGCTATTTGCAGTTCTACAAACTTTGGAATAAGTCGAAATCACGCTTTCCCGCGCAGATTTTCACAATCAAAAAGTTCATATTCCTATTCAGGACCTCATAATATGTATCGACAAAAACATCATATTTTGTGTCTCCAGAGCGCTATCTGCAGTTATATGAAGTTTGAAATAAGTCAAAATTACCACATTCTCAGCGGTTTCAAAGTATCGCAAATTACATAAATCTATCCAATACAACATAATACGCATGAATCCGTCCTCGAATGCACAAAATTTTGCGTTTCCAGCGAGTTATCAGCGTTTTTTCTGAGTCTCGTTGAGAAATTTTTGACTCTGTAAATCTGCTCAGAAGCAAGATTTTGCTTCAAAAGTGCGTTATATGGCAGAATCTAGCACCAAATACATCATATTTCGTGTTTTTAGAGTGCTATTTGCAGTTTTACAAACTTTGGAATAAGTCGAAATCACGCTTTTCCGCGCAGATTTTCAAAATCAAAAAGTTCATATTCCTATTCAGGACCTCATAATATGTATGAATCTATCGACAAAATCATCATATTTTGTGTTATCAGAGCGCTATCTGCAGTTATATGAAGTTTGAAATAAGTCAAAATTACCACATTCTGAGCGTTTTCCAAAGTATCGCAAATCACATAAATCTATCCAATACAACATAAAACGCATGAATTCGTCCTCAAATGCACAAAATTTTGTGTTTCCAGCGAGTTATCAGCGTTTTTTTCTGAGTCTCGTTGAGAAATTTTTGACTGCAAATCTGCTCAGAAGCAAGATTTTCCTTCAAAAGTGCGTTATATGGCAGAATCTAGCACCAAATACATCATATTTCGTGTTTTTAGAGTGCTATTTGCAGTTCTACAAACATTGGAATAAGTCGAAATCACACTTTTCCGCGCAGATTTTCACAATCAAAAAGTTCATATTCCTATTCAGGACCTCATAATATGTATCGACAAAAACATCATATTTTGTGTTTCCAGAGCGCTATCTGCAGTTATATGAAGTTTGAAATAAGTTAAAATTACCACATTCTGAGCGGTTTCAAAGTATCGCAAATTACATAAATCTATCCAATACAACATAATACGCATTAATCTGTCCTCGAATGCACAAAATTTTGCGTTTCCAGCGAGTTATCAGCGTTTTTTCTGAGTCTCGTTGAGAAATTTTTGACTCTGTCAATCTGCTCAGAAGCAAGATTTTGCTTCAAAAGTGCGTTATATGGCAGAATCTAGCACCAAATACATCATATTTCGTGTTTTTAGAGTGCTATTTGCAGTTTTACAAACTTTGGAATAAGTCGAAATCACGCTTTTCCGCGCAGATTTTCAAAATCAAAAAGTTCATATTCCTATTCAGGACCTCATAATATGTATGAACCTATCGACAAAAACATTATATTTCGTATTTTCAGAGCGCTATCTGCAGTTAAACGCATTTCACAGTTGTGTATCTACTAGAAAAGAAATCGGAAGTTTTCAAGTATTTTAAAGAGTATGAAGCAATGGCTTCAGCTCACTTTGAGAAACGAAGTTCACGACTAAGATGTGATAACGGAACGGAATATACTTCGCATGAAATGATTAATTTTTGTTAACAGGAAGGAATAGTTCTAGAATATACAGTACCATACAGTCCTGAGCGAAATGGCGTAGCTGAACGCTTAAACCGAACCATTTTGGACACAGCAAGACCGATGTTACTTGGAACAAATTTCGGAAAAGAAATGTGGAGTGAAAGCATTTTAACTTCTGTTTACATAATTAATAGAAGACCAACAACATGTTTGAAAAACATAGCACCATCCGAAATGTGGTATAACATAAAACCTGATTTAAGTAAATTGAAAATATTTGGTTGTGCAGCATACCAACATATACCGAAGAATTTTCGAACGAAATTCGACCCAAAATCAAGAAAACTTAATTTCATCGGTTACGCTACGAATGGTTACAGATTATGGGACAGCAAAGAAAGAAAAGTAGTATTTGCAAGGAATGTAATTTTCAACGAAACTGAAATCTTACATGAAAAATTGAAAGATGATTTTTATGCAAGAACAGAAACACAAGAAACAGAAAATGATGAAATCGCAAATCAAGAACTTGATAATGAAGAAATTCATCAAGAAGATACCCTACAGGAAACAGAAGGACAAGAAGAAGTAACTGAAGAAGAATATCTTGGCTTTGGAAAACAAAAAAATGAAAATGAACGACCAGTACGAGATAAAAAGAAACCAGTATGGATGAACGACTATGAATTTGAAGAATCAGATGATGAAAGTTACTTAGCCTTAAATGTCGAATGTTATATTGAAGATATACCAAAGAATATGGAAGACATAAAGAAAAGAGAAGACAAAAGTAAATGGACAGAGGCAATAAATAATGAAATAGATTCTTTAAATAAAAATAAAACATGGGAATTGGTTGATTTGCCAAAGAATAAGAAACTAATTGATAGTAAATGGGTGTTTAAAATTAAAAAGGATGAGAATGGAAATCCGATACGCTATAAAGCGCGATTAGTAGCCAGGGGTTTTAGGCAAACTGCTGGAATAGACTACACAGAAACGTTTGCACCTGTAGCTAAATTAACCACATTAAGAATTATACTTGCAGTTGGAAATCAACACAAATTTCATTTTCATCAAATGGATGTGAAGACGGCATTTTTAAATGGAGTATTGAGAGAAGAGATATATATGAAATGTCCTGAAGGCTTAGAAAATAATGGAAAACAAGTTTGCAAACTAAAAAGAACAATATATGGATTGAAACAATCACCACGATATTGGAATGAAAAATTTAACCAGAAAATTTTAAACCTTGGATTTAATCGATCAGAAGCTATTTACTGTCTTTATATAAAAGGCGAAATCTTTGAGAATTCAATTATAATTTTAATATTTGTTGATGATATAATAATAGCCAGCAAAGATTTAAGTAAAATTAAATCCGTCAAACAGTACTTAAAGAATGAATTTGAAATGGAAGATATGGGACTATTAAACTATTTTCTTGGATTAAAAATTGTGAATAATATAGAAGAAGGAATATTGCGAATGAATCAAAAAAAATATTTGGAAGGATTGTTGAAAAGGTTCAACACGGAAAATTGTAAATAAGTTTCTACCCCTATGGAACCGAATTTAAAATTACAAAAAATCGACAAAGATGGAAAATTCACGAAACCATGTCGACAATTGATTGGATGTTTGATGTACGCTATGTTGGGATCAAGACCAGATTTAAGCATTGCCATAAACAAACTTAGCCGTTATCAAAATGAAGCAAATGAAGAAATATGGAGAAATCTGAAGAGAATTCTACGTTACATTAAAGGCACAATAAATTTTGAATTAATTCATAAAAGAAATGAGACAGATGATATCATTCACGGGTATTGCGATTCTGATTAGGGGAGTGATGTAGACCGGAAGTCAACATCAGGATATATTTTCAAGATATATGGAAATACTGTTTCATGGGCTTCGAAAAAGCAAACAACAGTAGCATTGTCATCAGCAGAAGCTGAATACATGGCGTTGAGTTCTGCAACTTGTGAAGCTATTTGGTTGAAAAGTGTTTTGATACATATTGGCTTGCAGAATTTGAAAAGCATTAAGATATATGAAGACAACATGAGTACCATACATATCAGCAAAAATCCAGAGAACCACCAAAGAACAAAGCATATAGATATAAAGCACCATTTTATTAGAAACAAGGTTAAAAATGGTGAAATCAAAATTGAATATGTTGAAACATCGAATCAAGTTGCTGATACTCTAACGAAGCCACTTCCTAGGCCAAAATTTGAAGAATTTCGAGCAAAAATTAGTATAATTGGAAATAATCAAGACAGCGTCACCATTGAAGGGGAGTGTTAGAAGTTAAGCAATGTTTGCGCTGTACTATATTTTATATTTAGTTACTTTTGATAAAACAATGATTAGGTTGGCTACATGTGCGTGTGTAAATAGGTAGAACTTTTAAAGAAACGTTATTTTTGAACATTATATTATTAATATTTTCTCTTGGAAATAATAAACATATATATGAAATATTACCGACATTTAATTAACGGACCCTTAAAATCCGTCCTCAAATACACAAAATTTTGAGTTTCCAGCAAGTTATCAGCGTTTTTTCTGAGTCTCGTTGGGATATTTTTGACACTGTAAATCTGCTCAGAAGCAAGATTTTGCTTCAAAAGTGCGTTATAGGGCAGAATCTAGCACCAAACACATCATATTCCGTGTTTTAGAGTGCTATTTGCAGTTTTACAAACTTTGGAATGAGTCGAAATCACGCTTTTCCGCGCAGATTTTCACAACCAAAAAGTTCATATTCCTATTCAAAACCTCATAATATGTATGAATCCATCGACAAAAACATCATATTTCGTGTTTTCAGAGCGCTATCTGCAGTTATATGAAGTTTGGAATAAGTCAAAATTACCACATTCTGAGCTGTTTTAAAGTATCGCAAATCACATAAATCTAACCAATACAACATAGAACGCATGAATCCGTCCTCGAATGCACAAAATTTTGCGTTTCCAGCGAGTTATCAGCGTTTTTTCTGAGTCTCGTTGAGAAATTTCTGACCCTGTAAATCTGCACAGAAGCAAGATTTTGCTTCAAAAGTGCGTTATTTGGCAGAATCTAGCACCAAATACATCATATTTCGTATTTATAGAGTGCTATTTGCAATTTACGAACTTTGGAATAAGTCTAAATCACGCTTTTCTGCGCAGATTTTCACAATCAAAAAGTTCATATTCCTATTCAGGACTTCATAATATGTATGAATCTATCGACAAAAACATCATATTCAGTGTTTTCAGAGCGCTATCTGCAGTTATGTGGAGTTTGAAATAAGTCAAAATTACCACATTCTGAGTTGTTTCAAAGTATCGCAAATCACATAAATCTATCCAATACAACATAATACGCATGAATCCGTCCGCAGATGCACAAAATTTTGCGTTTCCAGCGAGTTTTTAGCGTTTTTTCTGAGTCTCGTTGAGAAATTTTTGACCCTGTAAATCTGCTCAGAAGCAAGATTTTGTTTCAAAAGTGCGTTATATGGCAGAATCTAGCACCAAATACATCATATTTTGTGTTTTAAGAGTGCAAGTTGCAGTTTCACAAACTTTGGAATAAGTCAAAATCACGCTTCTCCGCGCAGATTTTCACAATCAAAAAGTTCATATTTCTATTCAGGACCTCATGATATGTATCGACAAAAATATCATATTTTGTGTTCCCAGAGCGCTATCTGCAGTTATATGAAGTTTGAAATAAGTCAAAATTACCACATTCTGAGCGGTTTCAGAGTATCGCAAATCACATAAATCTATCCAATACAACATAATATGCATGAATCCGTCTCAAATGCACAAAATTTTGCGTTTCCAGCGAGTAATCAGCGTTTTTTCTGAGTCTCGTAGAAAAATTTTTGGCTCTGTAAATCTGCTCAAAAGCAAGATTTTGCTTCAAAAGTGCGTTATATGGTAAAATATAAAACGAAATACATCATATTTCGTGTTTTGAGAGTGCTTTTCGCAGTTTTACGAACTTTGGAATAAGTCGAAATCACGCTTTTCCGCGCAGATTTTCACAATCAAAAAGCTAATATTCCTATTGAGGACCTCATAATATGTATGAATCTATCGACAAAAACATCATATTCCGTGTTTTTAGAGCGCTATCTGCAGTTATATGAAGTTTGAGATAAGTCAAAATTTCCACATTATGAGCAGTTTCAAAGTATCGCAAATCACATAAATCTATCCAATACAACGTAATACGCATGAATCCGTCCTCAAATGCACAAAATTTTACGTTTCCAGCGAGTTATCAGCGTTTTTTCTGAGTCTCGTTGAGAAAATTTTGACTGTAAATCTGCTCAGAAGCAAAATTTTGCTTCATAAGTGCGTTATATGGTAGAATCTAGCACCAAATACATCATATTTCGTGTTTTAAGAGTGCTATTCGCAGTTTTACAAACTTTGGAATAAGTCGAAATCACGCTTTTCCGCGCAGACTTCCACAATCAAAAAGTTTATATTCCTATTCAGGACCTCATAATATGTATAAATCAATCGACAGAAACATCATATTTCGTGTTTTTAGAGCGCTATCTGCAGTTATATGAAGTTTGAAATAAGTCAAATTTACCACATTCTGAGCAGTTTCAAAGTATCGCAAATCACATAAATCTATCCAATACAACATAATACGCATGAATCCGTCCTCAGATGCACAAAATTCTGCGTTTCCAGCGAGTTATCAACGTTTCTTTTCTGAGTCTCGTTGAGAAATTTTTGACTCTGTAAATCTGCTCAGAAGTAAGATTTTGCTTCAAAAGTGCGTTATATGGCAGAATCTAGCACCAAATACATCATATTTCGTGTTTTTAGAGTGCTAATTGCAGTTTTACAAACTTTGGAATAAGTCGAAATCACGCTTTCCCGCGCAGATTTCCACAATCAAAAAATTCATATTCCTATTCAGGACCTCATAATATGTATCAACAAGAACATCATATTTTGTGTTTCCAGAGCGCTATCTGCAGTTATATGAAGTATGAAATAAGTCAAAATTACCACATTCTGAGAGGTTTCAAAGTATCGCAAATCACATAAATCTATCCAATACAACATAATACGCATGAATCCGTCCTCAAATGCACAGAATTTTACGTTTCCAGCGGGTTATTAGCGTTTTTTTCTGAGTCTTGTTGAGAAATTTTGACTCTGTAAATATGCTCAGAAGCAAGATTTTGCTCCAAAAGTGCGTTATATGGCAGAATCTAGCACCAAATACATCATATTTCGTGTTTTTTAGAGTGCTATTTGAAGTTTTACAAACTTTGGAATAAGTCGAAGTCACGCTTTTCCGCGCAGATTTTCAAATCAAAAAGTTCATATTCCTATTCAGGACCTCATGATATGTATCGACAGAAATATCATATTTTGTGTTCCCAGAGCGCTATCTGCAGTTATATGAAGTTTGAAATAAGTCAAAATTACCACATTCTGAGCAGTTTCAAAGTATCGCAAATCACATAAATCTATCCAATACAACATAATACGCATGAATCCGTCCTCACATGCACAAAATTTTGCGTTTCCAGCGAGTTATCAACGTTTTTTTTCTGAGTCTCGTTGAGAAATTTTTGACTCTGTAAATCTGCTCAGAAGCAAGATTTTGCTTCAAAAGTGCGTTATATGGCAGAATCTAGCACCGAATACATCATATTTCGTGTTTTTAGAGTGCTATTTGCAGTTTTACAAACTTTGGAATAAGTCGAAATCACGCTTTCCCGCGCAGATTTTCACAATCAAAAAGTTCATATTCCTATTCAGGACCTCATAATATGTATCAACAAGAACATCATATTTTGTGTTTCCAGAGCGCTATCTGCAGTTATATGAAGTATGAAATAAGTCAAAATTACCACATTCTGAGAGGTTTCAAAGTATCGCAAATCACATAAATCTATCCAATACAACATAATACGCATGAATCCGTCCTCAAATGCACAGAATTTTGCGTTTCCAGCGGGTTATTAGCGTTTTTTCTGAGTCTTGTTGAGAAATTTTTGACTCTGTAAATATGCTCAGAAGCAAGATTTTGCTCCAAAAGTGCGTTATATGGCAGAATCTAGCACCAAATACATCATATTTCGTGTTTTTAGAGTGCTATTTGAAGTTTTACAAACTTTGGAATAAGTCGAAGTCACGCTTTTCCGCGCAGATTTTCAAAATCAAAAAGTTCATATTCCTATTCAGGACCTCATGATATGTATCGACAGAAATATCATATTTTGTGTTCCCAGAGCGCTATCTGCAGTTATATGAAGTTTGAAATAAGTCAAAATTACCACATTCTGAGCAGTTTCAAAGTATCGCAAATCACATAAATCTATCCAATACAACATAATACGCATGAATCCGTCCTCACATGCACAAAATTTTGCGTTTCCAGCGAGTTATCAACGTTTTTTTTCTGAGTCTCGTTGAGAAATTTTTTGACTCTGTAAATCTGCTCAGAAGCAAGATTTTGCTTCAAAAGTGCGTTATATGGCAGAATCTAGCACCGAATACATCATATTTCGTGTTTTTAGAGTGCTATTTGCAGTTATAAACTTTGGAATAAGTCGAAATCACGCTTTCCCGCGCAGATTTTCACAATCAAAAAGTTCATATTCCTATTCAGGACCTCATAATATGTATCGACAAAAACATCATATTTTGTGTTCCCAGAGCGCTATCTGCAGTTATATGAAGTTTGAAATAAGTCAAAATTACCACATTCTGAGCGGTTTCAAAGTATCGCAAATCACATAAATCTATCCAATACAACATAATACGCATGAATCCGTCCTCAAATGCACAAAATCTTGCGTTTCCAGCGAGTTATCAGCGTTTTTTCTGAGTATCGTTGAGAAATTTTTGACTCTGTAAAGCTCGCCGCACACGATGCAATTTTTCAAGCAATTTTGTTCACTTGGCGCCGCACGGGGTGCCACGCTTGCTCCGATGCAAGAAATTTGGTGCGATGCGGGGTACTAGACTTACCACGAGACTTGTTTTTCAAGATAGGTTCGGTGCTATTTTTCACACTTGCTGCGCCACTGACTGCTGTCCACAGCCAATCAAAGCAGACGACGAAATCACGTGATTACATGTCGTGTATGTCGCATCAGAATGCTGTGCCTCATTAGTACATTGTGTTTAGTGGTGTTTTGAGAAACAAATAAGTGAAAATTATGGCTAGTGGAAATCAGGTAATGTTCACGTGCCCTAGCTCAGGGTGAATACCAAAAAATTAAATGAAAATTCCCTGACCTCCAGGTTTTCCAGGTTATTTTCAATAAAATTCCAGACAGTAAAAAATAAAAGTTTGATACAAGTTTCCATATAATCACAGATTATTGTTGCAATTCTGTGTGAACCCTATAAATCTGTGAATTAAAAACAAAATCGCAACGAACTTGATATCATGAAAGAATTTACATTAATCGACAAAAGTAAATGTACTTTGATAAATTATTTTTTCATGAATTTATAGATCTGGAAGATTTATAGATTTGCATAGATGGCCCTAGTATCTTGAAGAGTAAAATATACTTTTATGAGTAATAATGCATAAAAATCCTAAGATGTACTTTTTCCAGACAAATATCAGAAATTCCCTGACGATTGCATGACATTTCCAGTTTATCTAAATTTTTTGTATACACCCCACTAGCTCGTCAATTAGAATGTTGAAAACTCTGCGGCCTTGATTCCTACTCAAAAATCACTCTCTTGACCAAAGTTTTTTCTTCGTTTTTTTTTTCTGTCTCGTAATTCGCAAGCTATAACTGCAGCAAATGCTCCTGCTCTCCTCTGACGATTAGTTTCGGCAACATCCATACTTGTAATGTGAAAATCTACCAAGTCTACGTTCTAGTGGCAGAATGAGTGGCGCAGCTTGCATCGTGTGATGCGAGAATAAGTGTCACACTAAGTGTACCTTAAAGTGGCCCAGTGCGCAAGAAAACTTGCTGCAAATTGAGTGAACAAAATTGCATGAAAAATTGCCTCGTGTGCGGCGGGCTTGAGTCTGCTCAGAAGCAAGATTTTGCTTCAAAAGTGCGTTATATGGCAGAATCTAGCACCAAATACATCATATTTCGTGTTTTTAGAGTGCTATTTGCAGTTTTACAAACTTTGGAATAAGTCGAAATCACGCTTTCCTGGGCAGATTTTCACAATCAAAAAGTTCATATTCCTATTCAGGAACTCATAATATGTATGAATCCATCAACAAAAACATCATATCTCGTGTTTTCAGAGCGCTATCTGCAGTTATATGAAGTTTGAAATAAGTCAAAATTCCAACATTCTGAGCGGTTTCAAAGTATCGCAAATCACATAAATCTATCCAACACAACATAATACGCATGAATCCGTCCTCAAATGCACCAAATTTTGCGTTTCCAGCGAGTTATCAGCGTTTTTTCTAAGTCTCGTTGAGAAATTTTTGACTCTGTAAATCTGCTCAGAAGCAAGAATTTGCTTCAAAAGTGCGTTATATGGCAGAATCTAGCACCAAAAACATCATATTTCGTTTTTAGGGTGCTATTTGCAGTTTAACAAACTTTGGAATAAGTCAAAATCACGATTTTCCGCGCAGATTTTCACAATCAAAAAGTTCATATTCAAATTCAGGACCTCATGATATGTATGAATCTATCGACAAAAACATTATATTTCGTGTTTTCAGAGCGCTATCTGCAGTATCATGAAGTTTGAAATGAGTCAAAATTACCACATTCTGAGCAGTTTCAAAGTATCGCAAAACACATAAATCTATCCAATATAACATAATACGCATGAATCCGTCCTCAAATGCACAAAATTTTGTGTTCCTAGCGAGTTATCAGCGTTTTTTCTGAGTCTCGTTGAGGAATTCTTGACTCTGTAAATCTGCTCAGAAGCAAGATATTGCTTCGAAAATGCGTTATATGGCTGAATCTAGCACCAAATACATCATATTTCGTGTTTTTGGAGTGCTATTTGCAGTTTTACAAACTTTGGGATAAGTCGAAGTCACGCTTTTCCGCGCATTTTTCCCCAATCAAACAGTTCATATTGCTATTCAGGACCTCATAATATGTATGAATTTATCGACAAAAACATCATATTCCGTGTTTTCAGAGCGCTATCTGCAGCTATATGAAGTTTGAAATAAGTCAAAATTACCACATTCTGAGCAGTTTCAAAGTATCGCAAATCACATAAATCTATCCAATACCACATAATACGCATGAAATCCGTCCTCAAATGCACAAATTTAGTTCTTCCAGCGTGTTATCAGCGTTTTTTCTGAGTCTCGTTCGGAAATTTTTGACTCTGTAAATCTACTCAGAAGGAAGATTTTGCTTCAAAAGTGCGTTATATGGCAGAATCTAGCACCAAATACATCATATTCCGTGTTTTCAGAGTGCTATTTGCAGTTTTTACAAACTTTGGAATAAGTCGAAATCACGCTTTTCCGCGCAGATATTCACGATCAAAAAGTTCATATTTCTATTCAAGACCTCATAATATGTATGAATCAATCAGCAAAAACATCATATTTTGTGTTTTCAGAGCGCTATCTGCAGTTATATGAAGTTTCAAATAAGTAAGAATTACCACATTCTGAGCAGTTTCAAAGCAACGCAAATCACATAAATTTATCCAATACAACATAATACGCATGGATCCGTCCTCCAATACACAAAATTTTGAGTTTCCAGCAAGTTATCACCGTTTTTTCTGAGTCTCGTTGAGAAATTTTCGACCCTGTAAATCTGTTCAGAAGCAAGATTTTGCTTCAAAAGTGCGTTATAGGGCAGAATCTAGCACCAAACACATCATATTTCGTGTTTTAGAGTGTAATTTGCAGTTTCACAAACTTTGGAATAAGTCGAGATCACGCTTTTCCGCGCCAGATTTTCACAATCAAAAAGTTCATATTCCTATTCAGAACCTCATAATATGTATGAATCTATCGACAAAACATCATATTTTGTGTTTTCAGAGCGCTATCTGCAGTTATATGAAGTTTGAAATAAGTCAAAATTACCACATTCTGAGCGGTTTCAAAGTATCGCAAATCACATAAATCTATCCAATACAACATAATACGCATGAATTCGTCCTCAAATGCACAAAATTTTGTGTTTCCAGCGAGTTATCAGCGTTTTTTCCTGAGTCTCCTTGAGAAATTTTTGACTCTGCAAATCTGCTCAGAAGCAAGATTTTGCTTCAAAAGTGCGTTTATATGGCAGAATCTAGCACCAAATACATCATATTTTGCGTTTTTAGAGTGCTATTTGCAGTTTTACAAACTTTGGAGTAAGTCGAAATCACGCTTTCCGCGCAGATTTTCACAATCAAAAAGTTCATATTCCTATTCAGGACCTCATAATATGTATCGACAAAAACATCATATTTTGTGTTTCCAGAGCGCTATCTGCAGTTTTATGAAGTTTGAAATAAGTCAAAATTACCACATTCTGAGCGGTTTCAAAGTATCGCTAATCACATAAATCTATCCAATACAACATAATACGCATGAATCCGTCCTCAAATGCACTAAATTTTGCGTTTCCAGCGAGTTATCAGCGTTTTTTCTGAGTCTCGTTGAGAAATTTTTGACTCTGTAAATCTGCTCAGAAGCAAGATACTGCTTCAAAAGTGCGTTATATGGCAGAATCCAGTACCAAATACATCATATTTCGTGTTTTGAGAGTGCTACTCGCAGTTTTACAAACTTTGGAATAGGTCGAAATCACGCTTTTCCGCGCAGATTTTCACGATCAAAAAGGTCATATTCCTATTCAGGACCTCATAATATGTACGAATCAATCGACAAAAACATCATTATTCCTGTTTTCAGAGCGCTATCTGCAGTTATATGAAGTTTGAAATAAGTCAAAATTACCATATTCTGAGCAGTTTCAAACTATCGCAAATCACATAAATCTATCCAATACAACGTAATATGCATGAACCCGTCCTCAGATAAACAAAATTTTGCGTTTCCAGCGAGTTATCAGCGTTTTTCCTGAGTCTCGTTGAGAAATTTTTTGACTCTGTAAATCTGCTCAGAAGCAAGATTTTGCTTCAAAAGTGCGTTATATGGCAGAATCTAGCATCAAATACATCATATTTCGTGTTTTTAGGGTGCTATTTGCAGTTTTACAAACTTTGGAATAAGTCAAAATCACGCTTTTCCGCGCAGATTTTCACAATCAAAAAGTTCATATTCTAATTCAGGACCTCATGATATGTATGAATCTATCAACAAGAACATTATATTTCGTGTTTTCAGAGCGCTATCTGCAGTAATATGAAGTTTGAAATAAGTCAAAATTACCACGTTCTGAGCAGTTTCAAAGTATCGCAAAACACATAAATCTATCCAATATAACATGATACGCATGAATCCGTCCTCAAATGCACAGAATTTTGTGTTTCTAGCGAGTTATCAGCGTTTTTTCTGAGTCTCGTTGAGGAATTTTTGACTCTGTAAATCTGCTCAGAAGCAAGATATTGCTTCAACAGTGCGTTATATGGCAGAATCTAGCACCAAATACATCATATTTCGTGTTTTTGGAGTGCTTTTTGCAGTTTTACAAACTTTGGGATAAGTCGAAATGACGATTTTCCGCGCATTTTTCCCCAATCAAACAGTTCATATTGCTATTCAGGACCTCATAATATGTATGAATCAATCTACAGAAACATCATATTTCGTGTTTTCAGAGCGCTATCTGCAGTTATATGAAGTTTGAAATAAGTCAAAATTACCTCATTCTGAGCAGTTTCAAAGTATCGCAAATCACAAAAATCTATCCAATACCACATAATACGCATGAATCCGTCCTCAAATGCACAAATTTAGTTTTTCCAGCGAGTTATCAGCGTTTTTTCTGAGTCTCGTTCGGGAATTTTTGACTCTGTAAATCTACTCAGAAGGAAGATTTTGCTTCAAAAGTGCGTTATATGGCAGAATCTAGCACCAAACACATCATATTTTGTGTTTTAGAGTGCTATTTGCAGTTTTACAAACTTTGGAATAAGTCGAAATCACGCTTTTCGCGCAGATTTTCACAATCAAAAAGTTCATATTCCTATTCAGAACCTCATAATATGTATGAATCTATCGACAAAAACATCATATTTTGTGTTATCAGAGCGCTATCTGCAGTTATATGAAGTTTGAAATAAGTCAAAATTACCACATTCTGAGCGTTTTTCAAATTATCGCAAATCACATAAATCTATCCAATACAACATAATACGCATGAATTCGTCCTCAAATGCACAAAATTTTGTGTTTCCAGCGAGTTATCAGCGTTTTTTTCTGAGTCTCGTTGAGAAATTTTTGACTCTGCAAATCTGCTCAGAAGCAAGATTTTTCTTCAAAAGTGCGTTATATGGCAGAATCTAGCACCAAATACATCATATTTCGTGTTTTTGGAGTGCTATCTGCAGTTCTACAAACTTTGGAATAAGTCGAAATCACGCTTTCCCGCGCAGATTTTCACAATCAAAAAGTTCATATTCCTATTCAGGACCTCATAATATGTATCGACAAAAACATCATATTTTGTGTTTCCAGAGCGCTATCTGCAGTTATATGAAGTTTGAAATAAGTCAAAATTACCACATTCTGAGCGGTTTCAAAGTATCGCAAATTACATAAATCTATCCAATACAACATAATACGCATGAATCTGTCCTCGAATGCACAAAATTTTGCGTTTCCAGCGAGTTATCAGCGTTTTTTCTGAGTCTCGTTGAGAAATTTTTGACTCTGTAAATCTGCTCAGAAGCAAGATTTTGCTTCAAAAGTGCGTTATATGGCAGAATCTAGCACCAAATACATCATATTTCGTGTTTTTAGAGTGCTATTTGCAGTTTTACAAACTTTGGAATAAGTCGAAATCACGCTTTTCCGCGCAGATTTTCAAAATCAAAAAGTTCATATTCCTATTCAGGACCTTATTATATGTATGAATCTATCGACAAAAACATCATATTTTGTGTTATCAGAGCGCTATCTGCAGTTATATGAAGTTTGAAATAAGTCAAAATTACCACATTCTGAGCGTTTTTCAAAGTATCGCAAATCACATAAATCTATCCAATACAACATAATACGCATGAGTTCGTCCTCAAATGCACAAAATCTTGTGTTTCCAGCGAGTTATCAGCGTTTTTTTCTGAGTCTCGTTGAGAAATTTTTGACTCTGCAAATCTGCTCAGAAGCAAGATTTTTCTTCAAAAGTGCGTTATATGGCAGAATCTAGCACCAAATACATCATATTTCGTGTTTTTAGAGTGCTATTTGCAGTTCTACAAACTTTGGAATAAGTCGAAATCACGCTTTTCCGCGCAGATTTTCACAATCAAAAAGTTCATATTCCTATTCAGGACCTCATAATATGTATCGACAAAAACATCATATTTTGTGTTTCCAGAGCGCTATCTGCAGTTATATGAAGTTTGAAATAAGTCAAAATTACCACATTCTGAGCGGTTTCAAAGTATCGCAAATTACATAAATCTATCCAATACAACATAATACGCATGAATCCGTCCTCGAATGCACAAAATTTTGCGTTTCCAGCGAGTTATCAGCGTTTTTTCTGAGTCTCGTTGAAAAATTTTTGACTCTGTAAATCTGCTCAGAAGCAAGATTTTGCTTCAAAAGTGCGTTATATGGCTGAATTTAGCACCAAATACATCATATTTCGTGTTTTTAGAGTGCTATTTGCAGTTTTACAAACTTTGGAATAAGTCGAAATCACGCTTTTCCGCGCTGATTTTCAAAATCAAAAAGTTCATATTCCTATTCAGGACCTCATAATATGTATGAACCTATCGACAGAAACATTATATTTCGTATTTTCAGAGCGCTATCTGCAGTTAAACGCATTTCACAGTTGTGTATCTACTAGAAAAGAAATCGGAAGTTTTCAAGTATTTTAAAGAGTATGGAGCAATGGCTTCAGCTCACTTTGAGAAACGAAGTTCACGACTAAGATGTGATAACGGAACGGAATATACTTCGCATGAAATGATTAATTTTTGTTAACAGAAAGGAATAGTTCTAGAATATACAGTACCATACAGTCCTGAGCAAAATGGCGTAGCTGAACGCTTAAACCGAACCATTTTGGACACAGCAAGACCGATGTTACTTGGAACAAATTTCGGAAAAGAAATGTGGAGTGAAAGCATTTTAACTTCTGTTTACATAATTAATAGAAGACCAACAACATGTTTGAAAAACATAGCACCATCCGAAATGTGGTATAACATAAAACCTGATTTAAGTAAATTGAAAATATTTGGTTGTGCAGCATACCAACATATACCGAAGAATTTTCGAACGAAATTCGACCCAAAATCAAGAAAACTTAATTTCATCGGTTACGCTACGAATGGTTACAGATTATGGGACAGCAAAGAAAGAAAAGTAGTATTTGCAAGAAATGTAATTTTCAACGAAACTGAAATCTTACATGAAAAATTGAAAGATGATTTTTATGCAAGAACAGAAACACAAGAAACAGAAAATGATGAAATCGCAAATCAAGAACTTGATAATGAAGAAATTCATCAAGAAGATACCCCACAGGAAACAGAAGGACAAGAAGAAGTAACTGAAGAAGAATATCTTGGCTTTGGAAAACAAAAAAATGAAAATGAACGACCAGTACGAGATAAAAAGAAACCAGTATGGATGAACGACTATGAATTTGAAGAATCAGATGATGAAAGTTACTTAGCCTTAAATGTCGAATGTTATATTGAGGATATACCAAAGAATATGGAAGACATAAAGAAAAGAGAAGACAAAAGTAAATGGACAGAGGCAATAAATAATGAAATAGATTCTTTAAATAAAAATAAAACATGGGAATTGGTTGATTTGCCAAAGAATAAGAAACTAATTGATAGTAAATGGGTGTTTAAAATTAAAAAGGATGAGAATGGAAATCCGATACGCTATAAAGCGCGATTAGTAGCCAGGGGTTTTAGGCAAACTGCTGGAATAGACTACACAGAAACGTTTGCACCTGTAGCTAAATTAACCACATTAAGAATTATACTTGCAGTTGGAAATCAACACAAATTTCATTTTCATCAAATGGATGTGAAGACGGCATTTTTAAATGGAGTATTGAGAGAAGAGATATATATGAAATGTCCTGAAGGCTTAGAAAATAATGGAAAACAAGTTTGCAAACTAAAAAGAACAATAAATGGATTGAAACAATCACCACGATATTGGAATGAAAAATTTAATCAGAAAATTTTAAACCTTGGATTTAATCGATCAGAAGCTATTTACTGTCTTTATATAAAAGGCGAAATCTTTGAGAATTCAATTATAATTTTAATATTTGTTGATGATATAATAATAGCCAGCAAAGATTTAAGTAAAATTAAATCCGTCAAACAGTACTTAAAGAATGAATTTGAAATGGAAGATATGGGACTATTAAACTATTTTCTTGGATTAAAAATTGTGAATAATATAGAAGAAGGAATATTGCGAATAAATCAAAAAAAATATTTGGAAGGATTGTTGAAAAGGTTTAACATGGAAAATTGTAAATAAGTTTCTACCCCTATGGAACCGAATTTAAAATTACAAAAAATCGACAAAGATGGAAAATTCACGAAACCATGTCGACAATTGATTGGATGTTTGATGTACGCTATGTTGGGATCAAGACCAGATTTAAGCATTGCCATAAACAAACTTAGCCGTTATCAAAATGAAGCAAATGAAGAAATATGGAGAAATCTGAAGAGAATTCTACGTTACATTAAAGGCACAATAAATTTTGAATTAATTCATAAAAGAAATGAGACAGATGATATCATTCACGGGTATTGCGATTCTGATTAGGGGAGTGATGTAGACCGGAAGTCAACATCAGGATATATTTTCAAGATATATGGAAATACTGTTTCATGGGCTTCGAAAAAGCAAACAACAGTAGCATTGTCATCAGCAGAAGCTGAATACATGGCGTTGAGTTCTGCAACTTGTGAAGCTATTTGGTTGAAAAGTGTTTTGATACATATTGGCTTGAAGAATTTGAAAAGCATTAAGATATATGAAGACAACATGAGTACCATACATATCAGCAAAAATCCAGAGAACCACCAAAGAACAAAGCATATAGATATAAAGCACCATTTTATTAGAAACAAGGTTAAAAATGGTGAAATCAAAATTGAATATGTTGAAACATCGAATCAAGTTGCTGATACTCTAACGAAGCCACTTCCTAGGCCAAAATTTGAAGAATTTCGAGCAAAAATTAGTATAATTGGAAATAATCAAGACAGCGTCACCATTGAAGGGGAGTGTTAGAAGTTAAGCAATGTTTGCGCTGTACTATATTTTATATTTAGTTACTTTTGATAAAACAATGATTAGGTTGGCTACATGTGCGTGTGTAAATAGGTAGAACTTTTAAAGAAACGTTATTTTTGAACATTATATTATTAATATTTCCTCTTGGAAATAATAAACATATATATGAAATATTACCGACATTTAATTAACGGACCCTTAAAATCCGTCCTCAAATACACAAAATTTTGAGTTTCCAGCAAGTTATCAGCGTTTTTTCTGAGTCTCGTTAGGATATTTTTGACACTGTAAATCTGCTCAGAAGCAAGATTTTGCTTCAAAAGTGCGTTATAGGGCAGAATCTAGCACCAAACACATCATATTCCGTGTTTTAGAGTGCTATTTGCAGTTTTACAAACTTTGGAATAAGTCGAAATCACGCTTCTCCGCGCAGATTTTCACAATCAAAAAGTTCATATTCCTATTCAAAACCTCATAATATGTATGAATCCATCGACAAAATTATCATATTTCGTGTTTTCAGAGCGCTATCTGCAGTTATATGAAGTTTGGAATAAATCAAAATTACCACATTCTGAGCTGTTTTAAAGTATCGCAAATCACATAAATCTAACCAATACAACATAGAACGCATGAATCTGTCCTCGAATGCACAAAATTTTGCGTTTCCAGCGAGTTATCAGCGTTTTTTCTGAGTCTCGTTGAGAAATTTCTGACTCTGTAAATCTGCACAGAAGCAAGATTTTGCTTCAAAAGTGCGTTATTTGGCAGAATCTAGCACCAAATACATCATATTTCGTATTTTTAGAGTGCTATTTGCAGTTTTACGAACTTTGGAATAAGTCTAAATCACGCTTTTCCGCGCAGATTTTCACAATCAAAAAGTTCATATTCCTATTCAGGACTTCATAATATGTATGAATCTATCGACAAAAACATCATATTCTGTGTTTTCAGAGCGCTATCTGCAGTTATGTGGAGTTTGAAATAAGTCAAAATTACCACATTCTGAGTTGTTTCGAAGTATCGCAAATCACATAAATCTATCCAATACAACATAATACGCATGAATCCGTCCTCAAATGCACAAAATTTTGCGTTTCCTGCGAGTTATCAGCGTTTTTTTCAGAGTCTCGTTGAGAAATTTTTGACTCTGTAAATCTGCTCAGAGGCAAGATTTTGCTTCAAAAGTGCGTTATATGGTAGAATATAGCACAAAATACATCATATTTTGTGTTTTGAGAGTGCTATTTGCAGTTTTACAAACTTTGGAATAAGTCGAAATCACGCTTTTCCGCGCAGATTTTCACAATCAAAAAGTTAATATTCCTATTCAGGACATTTAATTCACGGACCCCTTTAGATCCGTCCTCAAATACACAAAATTTTGAGTTTCCAGCAAGCTATCAGCGTTTCTTCTGAGTCTCGTTGGGATATTTTTGCCCCTGTAAATCTGCTCAGAAGCAAGATTTTGCTTCAAAAGTGCGTTATAGGGCAAAATCTAGCACCAAACACATCATATTTCGTGTTTTAGAGTGCTATTTGCAGTTTTACAAACTTTGGAATAAGTCGAAATCACGCTTTTCCGCGCAGATTTTCACAATTAAAAAGTTCATATTACTATTCAAAACCTCATAAAATGTATGGGTTTATCGACAAAAACATCATATTCCGTGTTTTCAGAGCGCTATCTGCAGTTATATGAAGTTTGGAATAAGTCAAAATTACCACATTCTGAGCTGTTTAAAAGTATCGCAAATCACATAAATCTAACCAATACAACATAGAACGCATGAATCCGTCTTCGAATGCACAAAATTTTGCGTTTCCAGCGAGTTATCAGCGTTTTTTTTAAGTCTCGTTGAGAAATTTTTGACTCTGTAAATCTGCTCAGAAGCAAGATTTTGCTTCAGAAGTGCGTTAAATAGCAGAATCTAGCTACAAATACATCATATTTCGTGTTTTTAGAGTGCTATTTGCAGTTTTACAAACTTTGGAATAAGTCGAAATCTCGCTTTTCCGCGCAGATTTTCATAATCAAAAAGTTCATATTACTATTCAGGACCTCATAATATGTATGAATCAGTCAACAAAAACATCATATTTTGTGTTTTTAGAGCGCTATCTGCAGTTATATGAAGTTTGAAATAAGTCAAAACTACTTCATTCTGAGCAGTTTCAAAGTATCGCAAATCACATAAATCTATCCAATACAACATAATACGCATGAATCCGTCCTCAGATGCACAAAATTTTGCGTTTCCAGCGAGTTATCAGCGTTTTTTCTGAGTCTCGTTGAGAAATTTTTGACCCTGTAAATCTGCTCAGAAGCAAGATTTTGTTTCAAAAGTGCGTTATATGGCAGAATCTAGCACCAAATACATCATATTTTGTGTTTTAAGAGTGCAAGTTGCAGTTTCACAAACTTTGGAATAAGTCGAAATCACGCTTCTCCGCGCAGATTTTCACAATCAAAAAGTTCATATTTCTATTCAGGACCTCATGATATGTATCGACAAAAATATCATATATTGTGTTCCCAGAGCGCTATCTGCAGTTATATGAAGTTTGAAATAAGTCAAAATTACCACATTCTGAGCGGTTTCAGAGTATCGCAAATCACATAAATCTATCCAATACAACATAATATGCATGAATCCGTCTCAAATGCACAAAATTTTGCGTTTCCAGCGAGTTATCAGCGTTTTTTCTGAGTCTCGTAGAAAAATTTTTGGCTCTGTAAATCTGCTCAAAAGCAAGATTTTGCTTCAAAAGTGCGTTATGTGGTAAAATTTAGCACGAAATACATCATATTTTGTGTTTTGAGAGTGCTATTCGCAGTTTTATGAACTTTGGAATAAGTCGAAATCACGCTTTTCCGCGCAGATTTTCACAATCAAAAAGCCTATATTCCTATTAAGGACCTCATAATATGTATGAATCTATCGACAAAAACATCATATTCCGTGTTTTTAGAGCGCTATCTGCAGTTATATGAAGTTTGAGATAAGTCAAAATTACCACATTCTGAGCGGTTTCAAAGTATCGCAAATCACATAAATCTATCCAATACAACATAATACGCATGAATTCGTCCTCAAATGCACAAAATTTTGTGTTTCCAGCGAGTTATCAGCGTTTTTTCCTGAGTCTCGTTGAGAAATTTTTGACTCTGCAAATCTGCTCGGAAGCAAGATTTTGCTTCAAAAGTGCGTTATATGGCAGAATCTAGCACCAAATACATCATATTTTGTGTTTTTAGAGTGCTATTTGCAGTTTTACAAACTTTGGAGTAAGTCGAAATCACGCTTTCCCGCGCAGATTTTCACAATCAAAAAGTTCATATTCCTATTCAGGACCTCATAATATGTATCGACAAAACATCATTTTTTGTGTTTCCAGAGCGCTATCTGCAGTTATATGAAGTTTGAAATAAGTCAAAATTACCACATTCTGAGCGGTTTCAAAGTATCGCTAATCACATAAATCTTTCCAATACAACATAATACGCATGAATCCGTCCTCAAATGCACTAAATTTTGCGTTTCCAGCGAGTTATCAGCGTTTTTTCTGAGTCTCGTTGAGAAATTTTTGACTCTGTAAATCTGCTCAGAAGCAAGATACTGCTTCAAGAGTGCGTTATATGGCAGAATCCAGTACCAAATACATCATATTTCGTGTTTTGAGAGTGCTACTTGCAGTTTTACAAACTTTGGAATAGGTCGAAATCACGCTTTTCCGCGCAGATTTTCACGATCAAAAAGGTCATATTCCTATTCAGGACCTCATAATATGTACGAATCAATCGACAAAAACATCATAATTCCTGTTTTCAGAGCGCTATCTGCAGTTATATGAAGTTTGAAATAAGTCAAAATTACCATATTCTGAGCAGTTTCAAACTATCGCAAATCACATAAATCTATCCAATACAACGTAATATGCATGAACCCGTCCTCAGATGCACAAAATTTTGCGTTTCCAGCGAGTTATCAGCGTTTTTTCTGAGTCTCGTTGAGAAATTTTTTGACTCTGTAAATCTGCTCAGAAGCAAGATTTTGCTTCAAAAGTGCGTTATATGGCAGAATCTAGCACCAAATACATCATATTTCTTGTTTTTAGGGTGCTATTTGCAGTTTTACAAACTTTGGAATAAGTCAAAATCACGCTTTTCCGCGCAGATTTTCACAATCAAAAAGTTCATATTCTAATTCAGGACCTCATGATATGTATGAATCTATCGACAAAAACATTATATTTCGTGTTTTCAGAGCGCTATCTGCAGTAATATGAAGTTTGAAATAAGTCAAAATTACCACGTTCTGAGCAGTTTCAAAGTATCGCAAAACACATAAATCTATCCAATATAACATAATACGCATGAATCCGTCCTCAAATGCACAACATTTTGTGTTTCTAGCGAGTTATCAGCGTTTCTTCTGAGTCTCGTTGAGGAATTTTTGACTCTGTAAATCTGCTCAGAAGCAAGATATTGCTTCAAAAGTGCGTTTTTGGCAGAATCTAGCACCAAATACATCATATCTCGTGTTTTTGGAGTGCTTTTTGCAGTTTTACAAACTTTGAGATAAGTCGAAATAACGATTTTCCGCGCATCTTTCCCCAATCAAACAGTTCATATTGCTATTCAGGACCTCATAATATGTATGAATCAATCTACAGAAACATCATATTTCGTGTTTTCAGAGCGCTATCTGCAGTTATATGAAGTTTGAAATAAGTCAAAATTACCTCATTCTGAGCAGTTTCAAAGTATCGCAAATCACAAAAATCTATCCAATACCACATAATACGCATGAATCCGTCCTCAAATGCACAAAATTTTGTGTTTCCAGCGAGTTATCAGCGTTTTTTTCTGAGTCTCGTTGAGAAATTTTTGACTCTGCAAATCTGCTCAGAAGCAAGATTTTTCTTCAAAAGTGCGTTATATGGCAGAATCTAGCACCAAATACATCATATTTCGTGTTTTTAGAGTGCTATTTGCAGTTCTACAAACTTTGGAATAAGTCGAAATCACGCTTTCCCGCGCAGATTTTCACAATCAAAAAGTTCATATTCCTATTCAGGACCTCATAATATGTATCGACAAAAACATCATATTTTGTGTTTCCAGAGCGCTATCTGCAGTTATATGAAGTTTGAAATAAGTCAAAATTACCACATTCTGAGCGGTTTCAAAGTATCGCAAATTACATAAATCTATCCAATACAACATAATACGCATGAATCCGTCCTCGAATGCACAAAATTTTGCGTTTCCAGCGAGTTATCAGCGTTTTTTCTGAGTCTCGTTGAGAAATTTTTGACTCTGTAAATCTGCTCAGAAGCAAGATTTTGCTTCAAAAGTGCGTTATATGGCAGAATCTAGCACCAAATACATCATATTTCGTGTTTTTAGAGTGCTATTTGCAGTTTTACAAACTTTGGAATAAGTCGAAATCACGCTTTTCCGCGCAGATTTTCAAAATCAAAAAGTTCATATTCCTATTCAGGACCTCATAAAATGTATGAATCTATCGACAAAAACATCATATTTTGTGTTATCAGAGCGCTATCTGCAGTTATATGAAGTTTGAAATAAGTCAAAATTACCACATTCTGAGCGTTTTTCAAAGTATCGCAAATCACATAAATCTATCCAATACAACATAATACGCATGAATTCGTCCTTAAATGCACAAAATTTTGTGTTTCCAGCGAGTTATCAGCGTTTTTTTCTGAGTCTCGTTGAGAAATTTTTGACTCTGCAAATCTGCTCAGAAGCAAGATTTTTCTTCAAAAGTGCGTTATATGGCAGAATCTAGCACCAAATACATCATATTTCGTGTTTTTAGAGTGCTATTTGCAGTTCTACAAACTTTGGGATAAGTCGAAATCACGCTTTTCCGCGCAGATTTTCACAATCAAAAAGTTCATATTCCTATTCAGGACCTCATAATATGTATCGACAAAAACATCATATTTTGTGTTTCCAGAGCGCTATCTGCAGTTATATGAAGTTTGGAATAAGTCAAAATTACCACATTCTGAGCGGTTTCAAAGTATCGCAAATTACATAAATCTATCCAATACAACATAATACGCATGAATCCGTCCTCGAATGCACAAAATTTTGCGTTTCCAGCGAGTTATCAGCGTTTTTTCTGAGTCTCGTTGAGAAATTTTTGACTCTGTAAATCTGCTCAGAAGCAAGATTTTGCTTCAAAAGTGCGTTATATGGCAGAATCTAGCACCAAATACATCATATTTCGTGTTTTTAGAGTGCTATTTGCAGTTTTACAAACTTTGGAATAAGTCGAAATCACGCTTTTCCGCGCAGATTTTCAAAATCAAAAAGTTCATATTCCTATTCAGGACCTCATAATATGTATGAATCTATCGACAAAAACATCATATTTTGTGTTATCAGAGCGCTATCTGCAGTTATATGAAGTTTGAAATAAGTCAAAATTACCACATTCTGAGCGTTTTTCAAAGTATCGCAAATCACATAAATCTATCCAATACAACATAATACGCATGAATTCGTCCTCGAATGCACAAAATTTTGTGTTTCCAGCGAGTTATCAGCGTTTTTTTCTGAGTCTCGTTGAGAAATTTTTGACTCTGCAAATCTGCTCAGAAGCAAGATTTTTCTTCAAAAGTGCGTTATATGGCAGAATCTAGCACCAAATACATCATATTTCGTGTTTTTAGAGTGCTATTTGCAGTTCTACAAACTTTGGAATAAGTCGAAATCACGCTTTTCCGCGCAGATTTTCACAATCAGAAAGTTCATATTCCTATTCAGGACCTCATAATATGTATCGACAAAAACATCATATTTTGTGTTTCCAGAGCGCTATCTGCAGTTATATGAAGTTTGAAATAAGTCAAAATTACCACATTCTGAGCGATTTCAAAGTATCGCAAATAACATAAATCTATCCAATACAACATAATACGCATGAATCCGTCCTCGAATGCACAAAATTTTGCGTTTCCAGCGAGTTATCAGCGTTTTTTTCTGAGTCTCGTTGATAAATTTTTGACTCTGCAAATCTGCTCAGAAGCAAGATTTTTCTTCAAAAGTGCGTTATATGGCAGAATCTAGCACCAAATACATCATATTTCGTGTTTTTAGAGTGCTATTTGCAGTTCTACAAACTTTGGAATAAGTCGAAATCACGCTTTTCCGCGCAGATTTTCACAATCAGAAAGTTCATATTCCTATTCAGGACCTCATAATATGTATCGACAAAAACATCATATTTTGTGTTTCCAGAGCGCTATCTGCAGTTATATGAAGTTTGAAATAAGTCAAAATTACCACATTCTGAGCGATTTCAAAGTATCGCAAATAACATAAATCTATCCAATACAACATAATACGCATGAATCCGTCCTCGAATGCACAAAATTTTGCGTTTCCAGCGAGTTATCAGCGTTTTTTCTGAGTCTCGTTGAGAAATTTTTGACTCTGTAAATCTGCTCAGAAGCAAGATTTTGCTTCAAAAGTGCGTTATATGGCAGAATCTAGCACCAAATACATCATATTTCGTGTTTTTAGAGTGCTATTCGCAGTTTTACAAACTTTGGAATAAGTCGAAATCACGCTTTTCCGCGCAGATTTTCAAAATCAAAAAGTTCATATTCCTATTCAGGACCTCATAATATGTATGAACCTATCGACAAAAACATTATATTTCGTATTTTCAGAGCGCTATCTGCAGTTAAACGCATTTCACAGTTGTGTATCTACTAGAAAAGAAATCGGAAGTTTTCAAGTATTTTAAAGAGTATGAAGCAATGGCTTCAGCTCACTTTGAGAAACGAAGTTCACGACTAAGATGTGATAACGGAACGGAATATACTTCGCATGAAATGATTAATTTTTGTTAACAGAAAGGAATAGTTCTAGAATATACAGTACCATACAGTCCTGAGCAAAATGGCGTAGCTGAACGCTTAAACCGAACCATTTTGGACACAGCAAGACCGATGTTACTTGGAACAAATTTCGGAAAAGAAATGTGGAGTGAAAGCATTTTAACTCCTGTTTACATAATTAATAGAAGACCAACAACATGTTTGAAAAACATAGCACCATCCGAAATGTGGTATAACATAAAACCTGATTTAAGTAAATTGAAAATATTTGGTTGTGCAGCATACCAACATATACCGAAGAATTTTCGAACGAAATTCGATCCAAAATCAAGAAAACTTAATTTCATCGGTTACGCTACGAATGGTTACAGATTATGGGACAGCAAAGAAAGAAAAGTAGTATTTGCAAGAAATGTAATTTTCAACGAAACTGAAATCTTACATGAAAAATTGAAAGATGATTTTTATGCAAGAACAGAAACACAAGAAACAGAAAATGATGAAATCGCAAATCAAGAACTTGATAATGAAGAAATTCATCAAGAAGATACCCCACAGGAAACAGAAGGACAAGAAGAAGTAACTGAAGAAGAATATCTTGGCTTTGGAAAACAAAAAAATGAAAATGAACGACCAGTACGAGATAAAAAGAAACCAGTATGGATGAACGACTATGAATTTGAAGAATCAGATGATGAAAGTTACTTAGCCTTAAATGTCGAATGTTATATTGAAGATATACCAAAGAATATGGAAGACATAAAGAAAAGAGAAGACAAAAGTAAATGGACAGAGGCAATAAATAATGAAATAGATTCTTTAAATAAAAATAAAACATGGGAATTGGTTGATTTGCCAAAGAATAAGAAACTAATTGATAGTAAATGGGTGTTTAAAATTAAAAAGGATGAGAATGGAAATCCGATACGCTATAAAGCGCGATTAGTAGCCAGGGGTTTTAGGCAAACTGCTGGAATAGACTACACAGAAACGTTTGCACCTGTAGCTAAATTAACCACATTAAGAATTATACTTGCAGTTGGAAATCAACACAAATTTCATTTTCATCAAATGGATGTGAAGACGGCATTTTTAAATGGAGTATTGAGAGAAGAGATATATATGAAATGTCCTGAAGGCTTAGAAAATAATGGAAAACAAGTTTGCAAACTAAAAAGAACAATATATGGATTGAAACAATCACCACGATATTGGAATGAAAAATTTAACCAGAAAATTTTAAACCTTGGATTTAATCGATCAGAAGCTATTTACTGTCTTTATATAAAAGGCGAAATCTTCGAGAATTCAATTATAATTTTAATATTTGTTGATGATATAATAATAGCCAGCAAAGATTTAAGTAAAATTAAATCCGTCAAACAGTACTTAAAGAATGAATTTGAAATGGAAGATATGGGACTATTAAACTATTTTCTTGGATTAAAAATTGTGAATAATATAGGAAAAGGAATATTGCGAATAAATCAAAAAAAATATTTGGAAGGATTGTTGAAAAGGTTTAACATGGAAAATTGTAAATAAGTTTCTACCCCTATGGAACCGAATTTAAAATTACAAAAAATCGACAAAGATGGAAAATTCACGAAACCATGTCGACAATTGATTGGATGTTTGATGTACGCTATGTTGGGATCAAGACCAGATTTAAGCATTGCCATAAACAAACTTAGCCGTTATCAAAATGAAGCAAATGAAGAAATATGGAGAAATCTGAAGAGAATTCTACGTTACATTAAAGGCACAATGAATTTTGAATTAATTCATAAAAGAAATGAGACAGATGATATCATTCACGGGTATTGCGATTCTGATTAGGGGAGTGATGTAGACCGGAAGTCAACATCAGGATATATTTTCAAGATATATGAAAATACTGTTTCATGGGCTTCGAAAAAGCAAACAACAGTAGCATTGTCATCAGCAGAAGCTGAATACATGGCGTTGAGTTCTGCAACTTGTGAAGCTATTTGGTTGAAAAGTGTTTTGATACATATTGGCTTGAAGAATTTGAAAAGCATTAAGATATATGAAGACAACATGAGTACCATACATATCAGCAAAAATCCAGAGAACCACCAAAGAACAAAGCATATAGATATAAAGCACCATTTTATTAGAAACAAGGTTAAAAATGGTGAAATCAAAATTGAATATGTTGAAACATCGAATCAAGTTGCTGATACTCTAACGAAGCCACTTCCTAGGCCAAAATTTGAAGAATTTCGAGCAAAAATTAGTATAATTGGAAATAATCAAGACAGCGTCACCATTGAAGGGGAGTGTTAGAGTTAAGCAAATTTTGCGCTGTACTATATTTTATATTTAGTTACTTTTGATAAAACAATGATTAGGTTGGCTACATGTGCGTGTGTAAATAGGTAGAACTTTTAAAGAAACGTTATTTTTGAACATTATATTATTAATATTTCCTCTTGGAAATAATAAACATATATATGAAATATTACCGACATTTAATTAACGGACCCTTAAAATCCGTCCTCAAATACACAAAATTTTGAGTTTCCAGCAAGTTATCAGCGTTATTTCTGAGTCTCGTTAGGATATTTTTGACACTGTAAATCTGCTCAGAAGCAAGATTTTGCTTCAAAAGTGCGTTATAGGGCAGAATCTAGCACCAAACACATCATATTCCGTGTTTTAGAGTGCTATTTGCAGTTTTACAAACTTTGGAATAAGTCGAAATCACGCTTTTCCGCGCAGATTTTCACAATCAAAAAGTTCATATTCCTATTCAAAACCTCATAATATGTATGAATCCATCGACAAAAACATCATATTTCGTGTTTTCAGAGCGCTATCTGCAGTTATATGAAGTTTGGAATAAGTCAAAATTACCACATTCTGAGCTGTTTTAAAGTATCGCAAATCACATAAATCTAACCAATACAACATAGAACGCATGAAACCGTCCTCGAATGCACAAAATTTTGCGTTTCCAGTGAGTTATCAGCGTTTTTTCTGAGTCTCGTTGAGAAAGTTCTGACTCTGTAAATCTGCACAGAAGCAAGATTTTGCTTCAAAAGTGCGTTATTTGGCAGAATCTAGCACCAAATACATCATATTTCGTATTCTTAGAGTGCTATTTGCAGTTTTACGAACTTTGGAATAAGTCTAAATCACGCTTTTCCGCGCAGATTTTCACAATCAAAAAGTTCATATTCCTATTCAGGACTTCATAATATGTATGAATCAATCGACAAAAACATCATATTCTGTGTTTTCAGAGCGCTATCTGCAGTTATGTGGAGTTTGAAATAAGTCAAAATTACCACATTCTGAGTTGTTTCAAAGTATCGCAAATCACATAAATCTATCCAATACAACATAATACGCATGAATCCGTCCTCAAATGCACAAAATTTTGCGTTTCCTGCGAGTTATCAGCGTTTTTTTCAGAGTCTCGTTGAGAAATTTTTGACTCTGTAAATCTGCTCAGAGGCAAGATTTTGCTTCAAAAGTGCGTTATATGGTAGAATATAGCACAAAATACATCATATTTTGTGTTTTGAGAGTGCTATTTGCAGTTTTACAAACTTTGGAATAAGTCGAAATCACGCTTTTCCGCGCAGATTTTCACAATCAAAAAGTTAATATTCCTATTCAGGACATTTAATTCACGGACCCCTTTAGATCCGTCCTCAAATACACAAAATTTTGAGTTTCCAGCAAGCTATCAGCGTTCCTTCTGAGTCTCGTTGGGATATTTTTGACCCTGTAAATCTGCTCAGAAGCAAGATTTTGCTTCAAAAGTGCATTATAGGGCAAAATCTAGCACCAAACACATCATATTTCGTGTTTTAGAGTGCTTTTTGCAGTTTTACAAACTTTGGAATAAGTCGAAATCACGCTTTTCCGCGCAGATTTTCACAATTAAAAAGTTTTTATTCCTATTCAAAACCTCATAAAATGTATGAATTTATCGACAAAAACATCATATTCCGTGTTTTCAGAGCGCTATCTGCAGTTATATGAAGTTTGGAATAAGTCAAAATTACCACATTCTGAGCTGTTTTAAAGTATCGCAAATCACATAAATCTAACCAATACAACATAGAACGCATGAATCCGTCCTCGAATGCACAAAATTTTGCGTTTCCAGCGAGTTATCAGCGCTTTTTCTGAGTCTCGTTGAGAAATTTTTGACTCTGTAAATCTGCTCAGAAGCAAGATTTTGCTTCAGAAGTGCGTTAAATGGCAGAATCTAGCTACAAATACATCATATTTCGTGTTTTTAGAGTGCTATTTGCAGTTTTACAAACTTCGGAATAAGTCGAAATCTCGCTTTTCCGCGCAGACTTTTACAATCAAAAAGTTTATATTCCTATTCAGGACCTCATAATATGTATGAATCAGTCGACAAGAACATCATATTTTGTGTTTTTAGAGCGCTATCTGCAGTTATATGAAGTTTGAAATAAGTCAAAACTACTTCATTCTGAGCAGTTTCAAAGTATCGCAAATCACATAAATCTATCCAATACAACATAATACGCATGAATCCGTCCTCAGATGCACAAAATTTTGCGTTTCCAGCGAGTTATCAGCGTTTTTTCTGAGTCTCGTTGAGAAATTTTTGACCCTGTAAATCTGCTCAGAAGCAAGATTTTGTTTCAAAAGTGCGTTATATGGCAGAATCTAGCACCAAATACATCATATTCTGTGTTTTAAGAGTGCAAGTTGCAGTTTCACAAACTTTGGAATAAGTCAAAATCACGCTTCTCCGCGCAGATTTTCACAATCAAAAAGTTCATATTTCTATTCAGGACTTCATGATATGTATCGACAAAAATATCATATTTTGTGTTCCCAGAGCGCTATCTGCAGTTATATGAAGTTTGAAATAAGTCAAAATTACCACATTCTGAGCGGTTTCAGAGTATCGCAAATCACATAAATCTATCCAATACAACATAATATGCATGAATCCGTCTCAAATGCACAAAATTTTGCGTTTCCAGCGAGTTAACAGCGTTTTTTCTGAGTCTCGCAGAAAAATTTTTGGCTCTGTAAATCTGCTCAAAAGCAAGATTTTGCTTCAAAAGTGCGTTATATGGTAAAATATAGCACGAAATACATCATATTTTGTGTTTTGAGAGTGCTTTTCGCAGTTTTACGAACTTTGGAATAAGTCGAAATCACGCTTTTCCGCGCAGACTTTCAAAATCAAAAAGTTTATATTCCTATTCAGGACCTCATAATATGTATAAATCAATCGACAGAAACATCATATTTCGTGTTTTTAGAGCGCTATCTGCAGTTATATGAAGTTTGAAATAAGTCAAAATTACCACATTCTGAGCAGTTTCAAAGTATCGCAAATCACATAAATCTATCCAATACAACATAATACGCATGAATCCGTCCTCAGATGCACAAAATTCTGCGTTTCCAGCGAGTTATCAACATTTCTTTTCTGAGTCTTGTTGAGAAATTTTTGACTCTGTAAATCTGCTCAGAAGTAAGATTTTGCTTCAAAAGTGCGTTATATGGCAGAATCTAGCACCAAATACATCATATTTCGTGTTTTTAGAGTGCTAATTGCAGTTTTACAAACTTTGGAATAAGTCGAAATCACGCTTTCCCGCGCAGATTTCCACAATCAAAAAATTCATATTCCTATTCAGGACCTCATAATATGTATCAACAAGAACATCATATTTTGTGTTTCCAGAGCGCTATCTGCAGTTATATGAAGTTTGAAATAAGTCAAAATTACCACATTCTGAGAGGTTTCAAAGTATCGCAAATCACATAAATCTATCCAATACAACATAATACGCATGAATCCGTCCTCAAATGCACAGAATTTTGCGTTTCCAGCGGGTTATTAGCGTTTTTTCTGAGTCTTGTTGAGAAATTTTTGACTCTGTAAATATGCTCAGAAGCAAGATTTTGCTCCAAAAGTGCGTTATATGGCAGAATCTAGCACCAAATACATCATATTTCGTGTTTTTAGAGTGCTATTTGCAGTTTTACAAACTTTGGAATAAGTCGAAGTCACGCTTTTCCGCGCAGATTTTCAAAATCAAAAAGTTCATATTCCTATTCAGGACCTCACGATATGTATCGACAGAAATATCATATTTTATGTTCCCAGAGCGCTATCTGCAGTTATATGAAGTTTGAAATAAGTCAAAATTACCACATTCTGAGCAGTTTCAAAGTATCGCAAATCACATAAATCTATCCAATACAACATAATACGCATGAATCCGTCCTCACATGCACAAAATTTTGCGTTTCCAGCGAGTTATCAACGTTTTTTTTCTGAGTCTCGTTGAGAAATTTTTGACTCTGTAAATCTGCTCAGAAGCAAGATTTTGCTTCAAAAGTGCGTTATATGGCAGAATCTAGCACCGAATACATCATATTTCGTGTTTTTAGAGTGCTATTTGCAGTTATAAACTTTGGAATAAGTCGAAATCACGCTTTCCCGCGCAGATTTTCACAATCAAAAAGTTCATATTCCTATTCAGGACCTCATAATATGTATCGACAAAAACATCATATTTTGTGTTCCCAGAGCGCTATCTGCAGTTATATGAAGTTTGAAATAAGTCAAAATTACCACATTCTGAGCGGTTTCAAAGTATCGCAAATCACATAAATCTATCCAATACAACATAATACGCATGAATCCGTCCTCAGATGCACAAAATTTTGCGTTTCCAGCGAGTTATCAGCGTTTTTTCTGAGTCTCGTTGAGAAATTTTTGACCCTGTAAATCTGCTCAGAAGCAAGATTTTGTTTCAAAAGTGCGTTATATGGCAGAATCTAGCACCAAATACATCATATTCTGTGTTTTAAGAGTGCAAGTTGCAGTTTCACAAACTTTGGAATAAGTCAAAATCACGCTTCTCCGCGCAGATTTTCACAATCAAAAAGTTCATATTTCTATTCAGGACTTCATGATATGTATCGACAAAAATATCATATTTTGTGTTCCCAGAGCGCTATCTGCAGTTATATGAAGTTTGAAATAAGTCAAAATTACCACATTCTGAGCGGTTTCAAAGTATCGCAAATTACATAAATCTATCAATACAACATAATACGCATGAATCCGTCCTCGAATGCACAAAATTTTGCGTTTCCAGCGAGTTATCAGCGTTTTTTCTGAGTCTCGTTGAGAAATTTTTGACTCTGTAAATCTGCTCAGAAGCAAGATTTTGCTTCAAAAGTGCGTTATATGGCAGAATCTAGCACCAAATACATCATATTTCGTGTTTTTAGAGTGCTATTTGCAGTTTTACAAACTTTGGAATAAGTCGAAATCACGCTTTTCCGCGCAGATTTTCAAAATCAAAAAGTTCATATTCCTATTCAGGACCTCATAATATGTATGAATCTATCGACAAAAACATCATATTTTGTGTTATCAGAGCGCTATCTGCAGTTATATGAAGTTTGAAATAAGTCAAAATTACCACATTCTGAGCGTTTTTCAAAGTATCGCAAATCACATAAATCTATCCAATACAACATAATACGCATGAATTCGTCCTCAAATGCACAAAATTTTGTGTTTCCAGCGAGTTATCAGCGTTTTTTTCTGAGTCTCGTTGAGAAATTTTTGACTCTGCAAATCTGCTCAGAAGCAAGATTTTTCTTCAAAAGTGCGTTATATGGCAGAATCTAGCACCAAATACATCATATTTCGTGTTTTTAGAGTGCTATTTGCAGTTCTACAAACTTTGGAATAAGTCGAAATCACGCTTTTCCGCGCAGATTTTCACAATCAAAAAGTTCATATTCCTATTCAGGACCTCATAATATGTATCGACAAAAACATCATATTTTGTGTTTCCAGAGCGCTATCTGCAGTTATATGAAGTTTGAAATAAGTCAAAATTACCACATTCTGAGCGGTTTCAAAGTATCGCAAATTACATAAATCTATCCAATACAACATAATACGCATGAATCCGTCCTCGAATGCACAAAATTTTGCGTTTCCAGCGAGTTATCAGCGTTTTTTCTGAGTCTCGTTGAGAAATTTTTGACTCTGTAAATCTGCTCAGAAGCAAGATTTTGCTCCAAAAGTGCGTTATATGGCAGAATTTAGCACCAAATACATCATATTTTGTGTTTTTAGAGTGCTATTTGCAGTTTTACAAACTTTGGAATAAGTCGAAATCACGCTTTTCCGCGCAGATTTTCAAAATCAAAAAGTTCATATTCCTATTCAGGACCTCATAATATGTATGAACCTATCGACAAAAACATTATATTTCGTATTTTCAGAGCGCTATCTGCAGTTAAACGCATTTCACAGTTGTGTATCTACTAGAAAAGAAATCGGAAGTTTTCAAGTATTTTAAAGAGTATGAAGCAATGGCTTCAGCTCACTTTGAGAAACGAAGTTCACGACTAAGATGTGATAACGGAACGGAATATACTTCGCATGAAATGATTAATTTCTGTTGACAGAAAGGAATAGTTCTAGAATATACAGTACCATACAGTCCTGAGCAAAATGGCGTAGCTGAACGCTTAAACCGAACCATTTTGGACACAGCAAGACCGATGTTACTTGGAACAAATTCCGGAAAATAAATGTGGAGTGAAAGCATTTTAACTTCTGTTTACATAATTAATAGAAGACCAACAACATGTTTGAAAAACATAGCACCATCCGAAATGTGGTATAACATAAAACCTGATTTAAGTAAATTGAAAATATTTGGTTGTGCAGCATACCAACATATACCGAAGAATTTTCGAACGAAATTCGACCCAAAATCAAGAAAACCTAATTTCATCGGTTACGCTACGAATGGTTACAGATTATGGGACAGCAAAGAAAGAAAAGTAGTATTTGCAAGAAATGTAATTTTCAACGAAACTGAAATCTTACATGAAAATTGAAAGATGATTTTTATGCAAGAACAGAAACACAAGAAACAGAAAATGATGAAATCGCAAATCAAGAACTTGATAATGAAGAAATTCATCAAGAAGATACCCCACAGGAAACAGAAGGACAAGAAGAAGTAACTGAAGAAGAATATCTTGGCTTTGGAAAACAAAAAAATGAAAATGAACGACCAGTACGAGATAAAAAGAAACCAGTATGGATGAACGACTATGAATTTGAAGAATCAGATGATGAAAGTTACTTAGCCTTAAATGTCGAATGTTATATTGAAGATATACCAAAGAATATGGAAGACATAAAGAAAAGAGAAGACAAAAGTAAATGGACAGAGGCAATAAATAATGAAATAGATTCTTTAAATAAAAATAAAACATGGGAATTGGTTGATTTGCCAAAGAATAAGAAACTAATTGATAGTAAATGGGTGTTTAAAATTAAAAAGGATGAGAATGGAAATCCGATACGCTGTAAAGCGCGATTAGTAGCCAGGGGTTTTAGGCAAACTGCTGGAATAGACTACACAGAAACGTTTGCACCTGTAGCTAAATTAACCACATTAAGAATTATACTTGCAGTTGGAAATCAACACAAATTTCATTTTCATCAAATGGATGTGAAGACGGCATTTTTAAATGGAGTATTGAGAGAAGAGATATATATGAAATGTCCTGAAGGCTTAGAAAATAATGGAAAACAAGTTTGCAAACTAAAAAGAACAATATATGGATTGAAACAATCACCACGATATTGGAATGAAAAATTTAACCAGAAAATTTTAAACCTTGGATTTAATCGATCAGAAGCTATTTACTGTCTTTATATAAAAGGCGAAATCTTTGAGAATTCAATTATAATTTTAATATTTGTTGATGATATAATAATAGCCAGCAAAGATTTAAGTAAAATTAAATCCGTCAAACAGTACTTAAAGAATGAATTTGAAATGGAAGATATGGGACTATTAAACTATTTTCTTGGATTAAAAATTGTGAATAATATAGGAGAAGGAATATTGCGAATAAATCAAAAAAAATATTTGGAAGGATTGTTGAAAAGGTTTAACATGGAAAATTGTAAATAAGTTTCTACCCCTATGGAACCGAATTTAAAATTACAAAAAATCGACAAAGATGGAAAATTCACGAAACCATGTCGACAATTGATTGGATGTTTGATGTACGCTATGTTGGGATCAAGACCAGATTTAAGCATTGCCATAAACAAACTTAGCCGTTATCAAAATGAAGCAAATGAAGAAATATGGAGAAATCTGAAGAGAATTCTACGTTACATTAAAGGCACAATAAATTTTGAAATAATTCATAAAAGAAATGAGACAGATGATATCATCCACGGGTATTGCGATTCTGATTAGGGGAGTGATGTAGACCGGAAGTCAACATCAGGATATATTTTCAAGATATATGAAAAAAACTGTTTCATGGGCTTCGAAAAAGCAAACAACAGTAGCATTGTCATCAGCAGAAGCTGAATACATGGCGTTGAGTTCTGCAACTTGTGAAGCTATTTGGTTGAAAAGTGTTTTGATACATATTGGCTTGAAGAATTTGAAAAGCATTAAGATATATGAAGACAACATGAGTACCATACATATCAGCAAAAATCCAGAGAACCACCAAAGAACAAAGCATATAGATATAAAGCACCATTTTATTAGAAACAAGGTTAAAAATGGTGAAATCAAAATTGAATATGTTGAAACATCGAATCAAGTTGCTGATACTCTAACGAAGCCACTTCCTAGGCCAAAATTTGAAGAATTTCGAGCAAAAATTAGTATAATTGGGAATAATCAAGACAGCGTCACCATTGAAGGGGAGTGTTAGAAGTTAAGCAATGTTTGCGCTGTACTATATTTTATATTTAGTTACTTTTGATAAAACAATGATTAGGTTGGCTACATGTGCGTGTGTAAATAGGTAGAACTTTTAAAGAAACGTTATTTTTGAACATTATATTATTAATATTTCCTCTTGGAAATAATAAACATATATATGAAATATTACCGACATTTAATTAACGGACCCTTAAAATCCGTCCTCAAATACACAAAATTTTGAGTTTCCAGCAAGTTATCAGCGTTTTTTCTGAGTCTCGTTGGGATATTTTTGACACTGTAAATCTGCTCAGAAGCAAGATTTTGCTTCAAAAGTGCGTTATAGGGCAGAATCTAGCACCAAACACATCATATTCCGTGTTTTAGAGTGCTATTTGCAGTTTTACAAACTTTGGAATAAGTCGAAATCACGCTTTTCCGCGCAGATTTTCACAATCAAAAAGTTCATATTCCTATTCAAAACCTCATAATATGTATGAATCCATCGACAAAAACATCATATTTCGTGTTTTCAGAGCGCTATCTGCAGTTATATGAAGTTTGGAATAAGTCAAAATTACCACATTCTGAGCTGTTTTAAAGTATCGCAAATCACATAAATCTAACCAATACAACATAGAACGCATGAATCCGTCCTCGAATGCACAAAATTTTGCGTTTCCAGCGAGTTATCAGCGTTTTTTCTGAGTCTCGTTGAGAAATTTCTGACTCTGTAAATCTGCACAGAAGCAAGATTTTGCTTCAAAAGTGCGTTATTTGGCAGAATCTAGCACCAAATACATCATATTTCGTATTTTTAGAGTGCTATTTGCAGTTTTACGAACTTTGGAATAAGTCTAAATCACGCTTTTCCGCGCAGATTTTCACAATCAAAAAGTTCATATTCCTATTCAAGACTCCATAATATGTATGAATCTATCGACAAAAACATCATATTCTGTGTTTTCAGAGCGCTATCTGCAGTTATGTGGAGTTTGAAATAAGTCAAAATTACCACATTCTGAGTTGTTTCAAAGTATCGCAAATCACATAAATCTATCCAATACAACATAATACGCATGAATCCGTCCTCAAATGCACAAAATTTTGCGTTTCCTGCGAGTTATCAGCGTTTTTTTTCAGAGTCTCGTTGAGAAATTTTTGACTCTGTAAATCTGCTCAGAGGCAAGATTTTGCTTCAAAAGTGCGTTATATGGTAGAATATAGCACAAAATACATCATATTTTGTGTTTTGAGAGTGCTATTTGCAGTTTTACAAACTTTGGAATAAGTCGAAATCACGCTTTTCCGCGCAGATTTTCACAATCAAAAAGTTAATATTCCTATTCAGGACATTTAATTCACGGACCCCTTCAGATCCGTCCTCAAATACACAAAATTTTGAGTTTCCAGCAAGCTATCAGCGTTTCTTCTGAGTCTCGTTGGGATATTTTTGACCCTGTAAATCTGCTCAGAAGCAAGATTTTGCTTCAAAAGTGCGTTATAGGGCAAAATCTAGCAATAAACACATCATATTTCGTGTTTTAGAGTGCTATTTGCAGTTTTACAAACTTTGGAATAAGTCGAAATCACGCTTTCCCGCGCAGATTTTCACAATTAAAAAGTTCATATTCCTATTCAAAACCTCATAAAATGTATGAATTTATCGACAAAAACATCATATTCCGTGTTTTCAGAGCGCTATCTGCAGTTATATGAAGTTTGGAATAAGTCAAAATTACCACATTCTGAGCTGTTTTAAAGTATCGCAAATCACATAAATCTAACCAATACAACATAGAACGCATGAATCCGTCCTCGAATGCACAAAATTTTGCGTTTCCAGCGAGTTTTCAGCGTTTTTTCTGAGTTTCGTTGAGAAATTTTTGACTCTGTAAATCTGCTCAGAAGCAAGATTTTGCTTCAGAAGTGCGTTAAATGGCAGAATCTAGCTACAAATACATCATTTTTCGTGTTTTTAGAGTGCTATTTGCAGTTTTACAAACTTTGGAATTAGTCGAAATCTCGCTTTTCCGCGCAGATTTTCATAATCAAAAAGTTCATATTCCTATTCAGGACCTCATAATATGTATGAATCAGTCGACAAAAACATATTTTGTGTTTTTAGAGCGCTATCTGCAGTTATATGAAGTTTGAAATAAGTCAAAACTACTTCATTCTGAGCAGTTTCAAAGTATCGCAAATCACATAAATCTATCCAATACAACATAATACGCATGAATCCGTCCTCAGATGCACAAAATTTTGCGTTTCCAGCGAGTTATCAGCGTTTTTTCTGAGTCTCGTTGAGAAATTTTTTGACCCTGTAAATCTGCTCAGAAGCAAGATTTTGTTTCAAAAGTGCGTTATATCACAGAATCTAGCACCAAATACATCATATTTTGTGTTTTAAGAGTGCAAGTTGCAGTTTCACAAACTTTGGAATAAGTCGAAATCACGCTTCTCCGCGCAGATTTTCACAATCAAAAAGTTCATATTTCTATTCAGGACCTCATGATATGTATCGACAAAAATATCATATTTTGTGTTCCCAGAGCGCTATCTGCAGTTATATGAAGTTTGAAATAAGTCAAAATTACCACATTCTGAGCGGTTTCAGAGTATCGCAAATCACATAAATCTATCCAATACAACATAATATGCATGAATCCGTCTCAAATGCACATAATTTTGCGTTTCCAGCGAGTTATCAGCGTTTTTTCTGAGTCTCGTAGAAAAATTTTTGGCTCTGTAAATCTGCTCAAAAGCAAGATTTTGCTTCAAAAGTGCGTTATGTGGTAAAATATAGCACGAAATACATCATATTTTGTGTTTTGAGAGTGCTATTCGCAGTTTTACGAACTTTGGAATAAGTCGAAATCACGCTTTTCCGCGCAGATTTTCACAATCAAAAAGCTAATATTCCTATTAAGGACCTCATAATATGTATGAATCTATCGACAAAAACATCATATTCCGTGTTTTTAGAGCGCTATCTGCAGTTATATGAAGTTTGAGATAAGTCAAAATTTCCACATTATGAGCAGTTTCAAAGTATCGCAAATCACATAAATCTATCCAATACAACGTAATACGCATGAATCCGTCCTCAAATGCACAAAATTTTACGTTTCCAGCGAGTTATCAGCGTTTTTTCTGAGTCTCGTTGAGAAAATTTTGACTGTAAATCTGCTCAGTAGCAAAATTTTGCTTCATAAGTGCGTTATATGGTAGAATCTAGCACCAAATACATCATATTTCGTGTTTTAAGAGTGCTATTCGCAGTTTTACAAACTTTGGAATGAGTCGAAATCACGCTTTTCCGCGCAGACTTTCACAATCAAAAAGTTTATATTCCTATTCAGGACCTCATAATATGTATAAATCAATCGACAGAAACATCATATTTCGTGTTTTTAGAGCGCTATCTGCAGTTATATGAAGTTTGAAATAAGTCAAAATTACCACATTCTGAGCAGTTTCAAAGTATCGCAAATCACATAAATCTATCCAATACAACATAATACGCATGAATCCGTCCTCAGATGCACAAAATTCTGCGTTTCCAGCGAGTTATCAACGTTTCTTTTCTGAGTCTCGTTGAGAAATTTTTGACTCTGTAAATCTGCTCAGAAGTAAGATTTTGCTTTAAAAGTGCGTTATATGGCAGAATCTAGCACCAAATACATCATATTTCGTGTTTTTAGAGTGCTAATTGCAGTTTTACAAACTTTGGAATAAGTCGAAATCACGCTTTCCCGCGCAGATTTCCACAATCAAAAAATTCATATTCCTATTCAGGACCTCATAATATGTATCAACAAGAACATCATATTTTGTGTTTCCAGAGCGCTATCTGCAGTTATATGAAGTTTGAAATAAGTCAAAATTACCACATTCTGAGAGGTTCCAAAGTATCGCAAATCACATAAATCTATCCAATACAACATAATACGCATGAATCCGTCCTCAAATGCACAGAATTTTGCGTTTCCAGCGGGTTATTAGCGTTTTTTTCTGAGTCTTGTTGAGAGATTTTTGACTCTGTAAATATGCTCAGAAGCAAGATTTTGCTCCAAAAGTGCGTTATATGGCAGAATCTAGCACCAAATACATCATATTTCGTGTTTTTAGAGTGCTATTTGCAGTTTTACAAACTTTGGAATAAGTCGAAGTCACGCTTCTCCGCGCAGATTTTCAAAATCAAAAAGTTCATATTCCTATTCAGGACCTCATGATATGTATCGACAGAAATATCATATCTTGTGTTCCCAGAGCGCTATCTGCAGTTATATGAAGTTTGAAATAAGTCAAAATTACCACATTCTGAGCAGTTTCAAAGTATCGCAAATCACATTAATCTATCCAATACAACATAATACGCATGAATCCGTCCTCACATGCACAAAATTTTGCGTTTCCAGCGAGTTATCAACGTTTTTTTTCTGAGTCTCGTTGAGAAATTTTTGACTCTGTAAATCTGCTCAGAAGCAAGATTTTGCTTCAAAAGTGCGTTATATGGCAGAATCTAGCACTGAATACATCATATTTCGTGTTTTTAGAGTGCTATTTGCAGTTATAAACTTTGGAATAAGTCGAAATCACGCTTTCCCGCGCAGATTTTCACAATCAAAAAGTTCATATTCCTATTCAGGACCTCATAATATGTATCGACAAAAACATCATATTTTGTGTTCCCAGAGCGCTATCTGCAGTTATATGAAGTTTGAAATAAGTCAAAATTACCACATTCTGAGCGGTTTCAAAGTATCGCAAATCACATAAATCTATCCAATACAACATAATACGCATGAATCCGTCCTCAAATGCACAAAATCTTGCGTTTCCAGCGAGTTATCAGCGTTTTTTCTGAGTATCGTTGAGAAATTTTTGACTCTGTAAAGCTCGCCGCACACGATGCAATTTTTCAAGCAATTTTGTTCACTTGGCGCCGCACGGGGTGCCACGCTTGCTCCGATGCAAGAAATTTGGTGCGATGCGGGGTACTAGACTTACCACGAGACTTGTTTTTCAAGATAGGTTCGGTGCTATTTTTCACACTTGCTGCGCCACTGACTGCTGTCCACAGCCAATCAAAGCAGACGACGAAATCACGTGATTACATCATTGAGTTGTATGTCGCATCAGAATGCTGTGCCTCATTAGTACATTGTGTTTAGTGGTGTTTTTGAGAAACAAATAAGTGAAAATTATGGCTAGTGGAAATCAGGTAATGTTCACGTTCCCTAGCTCAGGGTGAATACCAAAAAATTGAATGAAAATTCCCTGACCTCCAGGTTTTCCAGGTTATTTTCAATAAAATTCCAGACAGTAAAAAATAAAAGTTTGATACAAGTTTCCATATAATCACAGATTAATGTTGCAATTCTGTGTGAACCCTATAAATCTGTGAATTAAAAACCAAATCGCAACGAACTTGATATCATGAAAGAATTTACATTAATCGACAAAAGTAAATGTACTTTAATAAATTATTTTTTCATGAATTTATAGATCTGGAAGATTTATAGATTTGCATAGATGGCCCTAGTATCTTAAAGAGTGAAAATATACTTTTATGAGTAATAATGCATAAATATCCTATGATGTATTTTTTCCAGACAAATATCAGAAATTCCCTGACGATTGCATGACATTTCCAGTTTATCTAAATTTTTTGTATACACCCCACTAGCTCGTCAATTAGAATGTTGAAAACTCTGCGGCCTTGATTCCTACTCAAAAATCACTCTCTTGACCAAAGTTTTTTCTTCGTTTTTTTTTTCTGTCTCGTAATTCGCATGCTATAACTGCAGCGAATGCTCCTGCTCTCCTCTGACGATTAGTTTCGGCAACATCCATACTTGTTATGTGAAAATCTACCAAGTCTACGTTCTAGTGGCAGAATGAGTGGCGCAGCTTGCATCGTGTGATGCGAGAATAAGTGTCACACTAAGTGTACCTCAAAGTGGCCCAGTGCGCAAGAAAACTTGCTGCAAATTAAATGAACAAAATTGCATGGAAAATTGCCTCGTGTGCGGCGGGCTTGAGTCTGCTCAGAAGCAAGATTTTGCTTCAAAATTGCGTTATATGGCAGAATCTAGCACCAAATACATCATATTTCGTGTTTTTAGAGTGCTATTTGCAGTTTTACAAACTTTGGAATAAGTCGAAATCACGCTTTTCCGCGCAGATATTCAAAATCAAAAAGTTCATATTCCTTTTCAGGACCTCATAATAGGTATGAATCTATTAACAAAGACATTATATTTCGTGTTTTTAGAGCGCTATCTGCAGTTATATGAAGTTTGAAATAAGTCAAAATTCCAACATTCTGAGCGGTTTCAAAGTATCGCAAATCACATAAGTCCATCCAATACAACATAATACGCATGAATCCGTCCTCAAATGCAGCAAATTTTGCGTTCCCAGCGAGTTATCAGCGTTTTTTCTAAGTCTCGTTGAGAAATTTTTGACTCTGTAAATCTGCTCAGAAGCAAGATTTTGCTTCAAAAGTGCGCTATATGGCAGAATCTACCACCAAATACATCATATTTCGTGTTTTGAGAGTGATATTTGCAGTTTTACAAACTTTGGAATAAGTCGAAATCACGCTTTTCCGCGCAGATTTTCACAATCATAAAGTTCATATTCCTATTCAGAAATTCATAATATGTATGAATCAATCGACAAAAACATCATACTTCCTGTTTTCGGAGCGCTATCTGCAGTTATATGAAGTTTGTAATAAGTCAAAATTACCACACTCTGAGCAGTTTTAAAGTATCGCAATTCACATGAATCAATCCAATGCAACATAATACGCATGAATCCGTCCTCAAATGCACAAAATTTTGCGTTTCCAGCGAGTTATCAGCGTTTTTTCTGAGTCTCGTTGAGAAATTTTTGACCCTGTAAATCTGCTCAGAAGCAAGATTTTGCTTCAAAAGTGCGTTATATGGCAGAATCTAGCACCAAATACATCATATTTCGTGTTTTTAGAGTGCTATTTGCAGTTCTACAAACTTTGGAATAAGTCAAAATCACGCTTTTCCGCGCAGATTTTCACAATCAAAAAGTTCATATTCCTATTCAGGACCTCATAATATGTATGAATCTATCGACAAAAACATTATATATAGTGCTTTCAGAGCGCTATCTGCAGTTATATGAAGTTTAAAATAAGTCAAAATTACCACACTCTAAGCAGTTTCAAAGTATCGTAAAACACATAAATCTATCCAATTCAACATAATACGCATAAATCCGTCCACAAATGCACATAGTTTTGTGTTTCCAGTGAGTTATCAGCGTTTTTTCCGAGTCTCGTTGAGAAATTTTTCACTCTGTAAATCTGCTCAGAAGCAAGATTTTGCTTCAAAAATACGTTATATGGCAGAATCTTGCACCAAATACATCATATTTCGTGTTTTTAGAGTGCTATTTGCAGTTTTACAAACTTTGGAATAAGTCAAAATCACGCTTTTCCCGTGCAGATTTTCACAATCAAAAAGTTCATATTCCTATTCAGGACCTCATAATATGTATGAATCAATCGACAGAAACATCATATTTCGTGATTTTAGAGTGCTATCTGCAGTTATATGAAGTGTGAAATAAGTCAAAATTACCACATTCTGAGCAGTTTCGAAGTATCGCAAATCAAATAAATCTATCCAGTATAACATAATACACATGAATCCGTCCTCAAATGCACAAAATTTTGCGTTTTCAGCGAGTTATCAGCGTTTTTTCTGAGTCTCGATGAGAAATTTTTGACTCTGTAAATCTGCTCAGAAGCAAGATTTTGCTTCAAAAGTGCGTTATATGGCAGAATCTAGCACCAAATACATCATATTACGTGTTTTAAGAGTGCTATTTGCAGTTTTACAAACTTTGGAATAAGTCAAAATCACGCTTTTCCGCGCAGATTTTCAGAATCAAAAAGTTCATATCCCTATTCAGGATCTCATAATATGTATGGATCGTTCGACAAAAACATCATATTCCGTGTTTCCAGAGCGCTATCTGCAGTTATATGAAGTTTGAAATAAGTCAAAATTACCACATTCTGAGCAGTTTCAAAGCATCGCAAATCACATAAATCTATCCAATACAACATGATACACATGACTCCGTCCTTAAATGCACAAAATTTTGCGTTTCCAGCAAGTTATCAGCGTTTTTTCTAAGTCTCGTTGAGAAAATTTTGACTCTGTAAATCTGCTCAGAAGCAAGATTTTGCTTCAAAAGTGCGTTATATGGGAGAATCTAGCATCAATTACGTAATATTTCGTGTTTTTTGAGTGCTATTCGCTGTTTTACAGACTTTGGGATAAGTCGAAATCACGCTTTTCCGCGCGGATTTTTACAATCAAAAAGTTCATATTCCTATACAGGACCTTATAATATGTATGAATCAATCAACAAAATATCATATTTCTTGTTTTCAGAGCGCTATCTGCAGTTATATGAAGTTTAAAATAAGTCAAAATTACCACATTCTGAGCAGTTTCAAAGTATCGCAAATCAAATGAATCTATCCAATATAACATAATACGCATGAATCCGTCCTCAAATGCACAAAATTCTGCGTTGTCAGCGAGTTATCAGCGTTTTTTCTGAGTCTCGTTGAGAAATTTTTGACTCTGTAAATCTGCTCAGAAGCAAGATTTTGCTTCAAAAGTGCGTTATGTGGCAGAATCTAGCACCAAATACATCATATTACGTGTTTTAAGAGTGCTATTCGCAGTTTTACAAACTTTGGAATGAGTCGAAATCACGCTTTTCCGCGCAGATTTTCAGAATCAAAAAGTTCTTATTCCTATTCAGGACCTCATAATATGTATGAATCAATCGACATAAACATCATATTCCGTGTTTTCAGAGCGCTATCTGCAGTTATATGAAATTTGAAATAAGTCAAGATTACCACATTCTGAGCAGTTTCAAAGCATCGCAAATCACATAAATCTATCCAATACAACATAATGCGCATGAATCCGTCATCAAATACACAAAATTTTGCGTTTCCAGTGAGTTATCAGCGCTTTTTTCTGAGTCTCACTGAGAAATTTTTTACTCTGTATATCTGCTCAGAAGCGAAATTTTGCTTCAAAAGTGCGTTATATGGCAGAATCTAGCACCAAATACATCATATTTCGTGTTTTTAGAGTGCTATTTGCAGTTTTACAAACTTTGGAATAAGTCGAAATCCCGCTTTCCTGCGCAGATTTTCACAATCAAGAAGTTTATATTCCTATTCAGGACCTCATAATATGTATGAATCCTTCGACAAAAACTTCATATTTCGTGTTTTCAGAGCGCTATCTGCAGTTATATGAAGTTTAAAATAAGTCAAAATTACCACATTCTGAACGGTTTCAAAGTATCGAAAATAGAATAGATCTATCTAATATAACATAATACGCATGAATCCGTCCTAAAATGCACAAAATTTTGCGTTTCCAGCGAGTTATCAGCGTTTTTTCTGAGTCTCGCTGAGGAATTTTTGACTCTGTTGATCTGCTCAGAAGCAAGATTTTGCTTCAAAAGTGCGTTATATGGCAGAATCTAGCACCAAATACATCATATTACGTGTTATTAGAGTGCTATTTGCAGTTTTACAAACTTTGGAATAAGTCGAAATCTCGCTTTTCCGCGCAGATTTTCACAATCAAAAAGTTCATATTCCTATTCAGGACCTCATAATATGTATGAATCTATCGACAAAAACATCATATTTCGTGTTTTCGGAGCGCTATCTGCAGTTATATGAAGTTTGAAATAAGTCAATATTACCACATTCCGAGCAGTTTCAAAGCATCGCAAATCACATAAATCTATCCAATACAACATAATACGCATGATTCCTTCCTTAATTGCACTAAATTTTGCGTCTCCAGCAGGTTATCAGCGTTTTATCTGAGTCTCGCTGGGAAATTTTTGACTCTGTAAATCTGCTCAGAAGCAAGATTTTGCTTCAAAAGTGCGTTATATGGCAGAATCTAGCACCAAATACATCATATTTCGTGTTTTTAGAGTGCTATTTGCAGTTTCACAAACTTTGGAATAAGTCGAAATCACGCTTTTCCGCGCGGATTTTCACAATCAAAAAATCGGTTGTCTGTAAAGTTGGTTTACTGACGATAGTTTAACGTGACAACGTCATGAGAAAATACTGATGGAGTGGTTGCATTTTTAAAAAGAAAATTCCAATTTTATCGGTTCGATAGATATTTTGTATAGATATAGAGAAGGAGGTTAATGGAAATCAGGAATTGAATTAATCAAGGTCTATTTATTTGTACGCGTAAGTACAATTATGACAATTTTTTTTATTTTTCATTTTGTATCAACATTATTTCTTTCAGCAAGTAAACTGATAAAAGTTGTTGTTCAATTAGTAACTCAATTATTCTCGCAAATTCAATCGTAACTTGTTGTGAAAAAGTGATAATCTTGAATAATTTATTATAAGAATAAACTGTGATTAAATTATTATTCATAAGTCCTTAATTTAAAATTTTAAATCTTGAAACATCATTGAAATTCTTGTAACTCTAGCTTTTGAAAAGCCCGTTTCAATGTGTTTGATATGAAATAAAATTGTTTCCTTTGACGGCTGGCTGATCCAACCTGCCATTTCAGACACGATGTTATGATATGTGGAAGATTCAAAATTGATGCTCTAATTTTTTTAAATTATAGCTATGCTCGATAATTATTTCGATCGAATAGTGAAGCCATTGATTCTTTACTCATCGTGAAATAGTTCTGGGTAAGAGTGACTGATAGGTCACTATGACATTGCGCACAATTTTAAAGATGTGGCGATACTGGCGTCTCTGCAGTAAAAACAAATTCTGTCAGTGGCACTAAAACAGTGTTGATGTGTGACAATGGTTGTAGGTTAGCTCGCTACGCTCGCGGCTTTAACAAACATCCCTGAATATTACCGCACTTGCGCTGCGCGTGCCTGTGGGACTGAACTTGAGAGGAAACCACCTCGAAGGGTGAACCAAACTTCTCTATATTGGACCGAAATAATGAAACTTTCACATGTCATGTTTAAGGACTACTGCTTAGCGACCACTTACTCTGTACACATGTATTTCGAGCGCAAGCGCATTATCATAGTGACCTATCATTCACTTTATCCTAGTTCTGTTAACTTATTGTTATAGTTTTGTCAATTATAGCATAACCTACAATCGCTGCACTAGCGGACCGATGCTATTCATTTTATTGATGAAAGCACGAATATTCGACAATATATCACTGAACATATATCTAATATCGGAAGAATCATTACCTTTATCGCCGCAATTATCTTTGCTATAAGCAATTGACACCTCATTCACTTTTCACTGCACTTCATACTTGACGAAAACATGTAAATGTATTATTGTATAGCAGCTGTCCACGCGGACGCATCGCTCACTCAAGTAGGAGAGAGACAGATGTCGAACGCTGCCGAACGCGTAGGCCGATTGTGCCTCTTTGTCGCTCGTTCCGCGCTCTCGCTTGCACTTCAAGCCTTAAATAGAACGCCTCAGAGCGAAGTAACGCCGCAATAATCATGTTTTTCTGTGCGTGCAGCCGGCTCCAATGAATTATAAGACATTGTCACGTCAAAAACAAATATATCCCAATTAGATGAATCTTTTCATTACTTCGTTGCACCTGAAATCGTGTTTCACGTCCGTCCCATATGAAATCTTTAACACAACTGTCGTCTCTCAATATATTACAGTAGTACATCATAATCTTATTAGTTACTTATTGAATCTATTCTTATTGATAAATAATCATTGGCATTTGTGATGACGTAATGGAACGCCTCAGAGCGAGCAAGGTAACGCCGTATGAGTCATGTTTTTTCGTGCGTGCAGCCAGATCTATCAAATTATAAGACGTTATCACGTCAAAAGTTCATATTCCTATTCAGGACCTCATAATATGTATGAATCAATCGACAAATACATCGTATCTTGTGTTTTCAGAGCGCTATCTGCAGTTATATGAAGTTCGAAATAAGTCAAATTTAACACATTCTGAGCAGTTTCAAAGTATCGCAAATCACATAAATATATCCAATACAACATAATACGCATGAATATGTCCTCAAATGCACAAAAATTTGCGTTTCCAGCGAGTTATCAGCGTTTTTTTCTGAGTCTCGTTGAGAAATTTTTGACTCTGTAAATCTGCTCAGAAGCAAGATTTTGCTTCAAAAGTGCGTTATATGGCAGAATCTAGCACCAAATACATCATGTTACGTGTTTTCAGAGTGCTATTTGCAGTTTTACAAACTTTGGAATGCGTCGAAATCACGCTTTTCCGCGCAGATTTCCACAATCAAAAAGTTCATATTCCTATTCAGGACCTCAAAATATGTATGAATCAATCGACAGAAACATCATATTTCGTGTTTTCAGAGCGCTATCTGCAGTTCTATGAAGTTTGAAATAAGTCAAAATTACCACATTCTGAGCAGTTTCAAAGCATCGCAAATCACATAAATCTTTCCAATACAACATAATACGCATAACTTCGTCCTCGAATACACAAAATTTTGCGTTTCCAGCAAGTTATCAGGGTATTTTCTGAGTCTCGTTGGGAAATTTTTGACTCTGTAAATCTGCTCAGAAGTAAGATTTTGCTTCAAAAGTGCGTTATATGGCAGAATCTAGCACCAAATACATCATATTTCGTGTTTTTAGAGTGCCACTTGCAGTTTTACAAACTTTGGAATAAGTCGAAATCACGCTTTTCCGCGCAGATTTTCACAATCAAAAAGTTAATATTCCCATTCAGGACCTCAAAGAATGTATGAATCAATCTACAAAAACATCATATTCCGTGTTTTCAGAGCGCTATCCGCAGTTATATGAAGTTTGAAATAAGCCAAAATTACCACATTCTCAGCAGTTTCAAAGTATCGCAAATCACATAAATCTATCCAATACAACATAATACGCATGAATCCGTTTTCAAATGCACAAAATTTTGCGTTTCCAGGGAGTTATCAGCGTTTTTTCTGATTCTCGTTGAGAAATTTTTGACTTTGTAAATCTGCTCAGAAGCAAGATTTTGTTTCAAAAATGCGTCATAAGGCAGAATCTAGCAACAAATACATCATATTACGTGTTTTTAGAATGCTTTTTGCAGTTTCACAAACTTTGGAATAAGTTGAAATCACGCTCTTCCGCGCAGATTTTCACAATCAAAAAGTTCATATTCCTATTGAGGACCTCATAATATGTATGAATCAATCGACAAAAACATCATATTTCGTGTTTTCAGAGCGTTATCTGCAGTTATATGAAGTTCAAAATAAGTCAAAATCACCACATTCTGAGCAGTTCCAAAGTATCTCAAATCAAATAAATCTATCCAATATAACATAATACGCATGAATCCGTCCTCAATTGCACGAAATTTTGCGTTTCCAGCAAGTTATCAGCGTTTTTTCTGAGTCTCGTTGAGAAATTGTTGACTCTGTAAATCTGCTCAGAAGCAAGATTTTACTTCAAAAGTGCGTTATATGGCAGAATCTAGCACCAAATACATCATATCTCGTGTTTTTAGAGTGCTATTTGCAGTTTTACAAACTTTGGTATAAGTCGAAATCACGCTTGTCCGCGCAGATTTTCACAATCAAAAAGTTCATATTCTTATTCAGGACCTCATAATATGTATGAATCCTTCGACAAAAACATCATATTTCGTGTTTTCAGAGCGCTATCTGCAGTTAAATGAAGTTAGAAATAAGTCAAAATTACCGCAGTCTGAGCAGTTTCAAAGCAACGCAAATCACATGAATCTATCAAATACAACATATACGCATAACTCTGTCCTCAGATACACAAAATTTTGCGTTTCCAGCGAGTTATCAGCGTATTTTCTGAGTCTCGTTGAGAAATTTTTGACTCTGTAAATCTGCTCAGAAGTAAGATTTTGCTTCAAAAGTGCGTTATATGGCAGAATCTAGCATCAAATACGTCATATTTCGTGTTTTTAGAGTGCTATCTGCAGTTTTACAGACTTTGAAATAAGTCGAAATCACGCTCTTCCGCGCAGATTTACACAATCAAAAAGGTCATATTCCTATTCAGGACCTTATAATTTGTATGAATCAATCGACAAAAACATCATATTTTGTGTTTTCAGAGCACTATCTGCAGTTATATGAAGTTTGAAATAAGTCAAAATTACCACATTCTGAGCAGTTTCAAAGCATCGCAAATCACATAAATCTATCCAATACAACATAATACGCATGGATCCGTCCTCAAATGCACAAAATTTTGCGCTTCCAGCGAGTTATCAGCGTTTTTTCTGAGTCTCGTTGAGAAATTTTTGACTCTGTAAATCTGCTCAGACGCAAGATTTTGCTTCAAAAGTGCGTTATATGGCAGAATCTAGCATCAAATACGTCATATTCCGTGTTTTTATAGTGCTATTTGCAGTTTTACAAACTTTGGAATAAGTCGAAATCAAGCTTTTCCGCGCAGATTTTCACGATCAAAAAGTTCATATTTCCATTCAGGACCTCCTAATATGTATGAATCAATCGACAAAAAACATCATATTACGTGTTTTCAGAGCGCTATCTGCAGTTATATGAAATTTGAAATAAGTCAAACTTATCACATCCTGAGCAGTCTCAAAGTATCGCAAATCACATGAATCTATCCAATACAACATAATACGCATGAATCCGTCCTCAAATGCACAAAATTTTGGGTCTCCAGCGAGTTATCAGCGTTTTTTCTGAGTCTCGTTGAGAAATTTTTGACCCTGGTAATCTGCTCAAAAGCAAGATTCTGCTTCAAAAGTGCGTTATATGGCAAAATCTAGCACCAGATACATCATATTCCGTGTTTTTAGAGTGCTATTTGCAGTTTTACAAACTTTGGGATAAGTCGAAATCCCGCTTCTACGCGCAGATTTTCACAATCAAAAAGTTCATATTCCTATTCAGGACCTCATAACATGTATGAATCAATCGACAAAAACATCATATCTCGTGTTTTCAGAGCGCTATCTGCAGTTATATTAAGTTCAAAATAAATCAAAATCACCACATTCTGAGCAGTTTCAAAGTATCGCAAATCAAATAAATCTATCCAATATAACATAATACGCATGAATTCGTCCTCAATTGCACGTTGAGAAATTGTTGACTCTGTAAATCTGCTCAGAAGCAAAGTTTTACTTCAAAAGTGCGTTATATGGCAAAATCTAGCACCAAATACATCATATCTCGTGTTTTTAGAGTGCTATTTACAGTTTTACAAACTTTGGAATAAGTCGAAATCACGCTTTTCCGCGCAGATTTTCACAATCAAAAAGTTCATATTCCTATTCAGGAACTCATAATATGTATGGATCAATCGACATAAACATCATATTTCGTGTTTTCAGAGCGCTATCTGCAGTTATATGACGTTAGTAATAAGTCAAAATTATCACATTCTGAGCAGTTTCAAAGCATCGCAAATCACATGAATCTATCCAATACAACATAATGCGCATGAACCCGTCCCCAAATACACAAAATTTTGCGTTTCCAGCGAGCTATCAGCGTTTTTTCTGAGTCTCGTTGAGAAATTTTTGACTCTGTAAATCTGCTCAGAAGCAAGATTTTGCTAGAAAAGTGCGTTATATGGCAGAATCTAGCACCAAATACATCATATATCGTGTTTTTAGGGTACTATTTGCAGTTTTACAAACTTTGGAATAAGTCGAAGTCCCGCTTTTCCGCGCAGATTTTCACTCTCAAAAAGGTCATATTCCTATCCAGAACTTCATAATATGTATGAATCAATCGACAAAAACATCATATTTTGTGTTTTCAGAGCGCTATCTGCAGTTATATGAAGTTAGAAATAAGTCAAAATTACCACATTCTGAGCAGTTTCAAAGCATCGCAAATTACATAAATCTATCCAATACAGCATAATGCGCATGAATCTGTCCTGAAATACACAAAATTTGGAATAAGTCGAAGTCCCGCTTTTCCGCGCAGATTTTCACAATCAAAAAGTTTATAATCCTATTCAGGACCTCATAATATGTATGAATCAATCGACAAAAACATCATATTCCGTGTTTTCAGAGCGCTATCTGCAGTTATATAAAGTTTAAAATAAGTCAAAATTACCACATTCTGAGCAGTTCCAAATTATCGCAAATCAAATATATCTATCCAATAGAACATAATACGCATGAATCCGTCCTCAAATGCACAAAATTTTGCGTTTCCAGCGAGTTATCAGCGCTCTTCCTGAGTCCTCGTTGAGAAATTTTTGACTCTGTAAATCTGCTCAGAAGCAGGATTTTGCTTCAAAAGAGCGTTATATGGCAGAATCTACCACCAAATACATCATATTACGTGTTTCTAGAGTGCTATTCGCAGTTTTACAAACTTTGGAATAAGTTGAAATCACGCTCTCCCGCGCAGATTTTCACAATCAAAAAGTTAATATTCCTATTCAGGACCTCATAATATGTATAAATCAATCGACGAGAACATCATATTCCATGTTTTCAGAGCACTATCTGCAGCTATATGAAGTTTGAAATAAGTCAAAATTACCACATTCTGAGCAGTTTCAAAGTATCGCAAAACACATAAATCTATCCAATACAACATAATACGCATGACTCCGTCCTCAAATACACAAAATATCGCGTCTCCAGCGAGTTATCAGCGCTCTTTCTGGGTCTCGTTGAGAAATGTTCGACTCTGTAAATCTGCTCAGAAGTAGGATTTTGCTTCAAAAGTGCGTTATATGGCAGAATCTAGCACCAAATACATCATATTTCGTGTTTTAAGAGTGCTACTTGCAGTTTTACAAACATTGGAATAAGTCGAAATCACGCTTTTCCGCGCAGATTTTCACGATCAAAAAGTTCATATTCCTATTCAGGACCTCATAATATATATGAATCAATCAACAAAAACATCATATTTCGTGTTTTCAGAGCGCTATCTGCAGTTATATGAAGTTTGAAATAAGTCAAAATTACCACATTCTGAGCAGTTTCAAAGCATCGCAAATCACATAAATCTATAACAATACAACATAATACGCATGAATCCTTTCTCAAATGCACAAAATTTTGCGTTTCCAGCGAGTTATCAGCGTTTTTTCTGAGTCTCGTTGAGAAATTTTTGACTCTGTAAATCTGCTCAGAAGCAAGATTTTGCTCCAAAAGTGCGTTATATGGCAGAATCTAGCACCAAATACATCATATTTTGTATTCTTAGAGTAACATTTGCGGTTTTACAAACTTTGGAATAAGTCACAATCACGCATTCGCGCGCAGATTTTCACAATCAAAAAGTTCCTATTCCTATCCAGAACCTCATAATATGTATGAATCGGTCGACAAGAACATCATATTTCGTGTTCTCAGAGCGCTATCTGCAGTTATATGAAGTTTGAAATAAGTCAAAATTACAACATTCTGAGCAGTTTCAAAGCATCGCAAATCACATTAATCCATCCAATATAACATAATACGCATGAATCCGTCCGCAAATGCACAAAATGTTGCGTTTCCAGCGAGTTATCAGCGTTTTTTCTGAGTCTCGTTGAGAAATTTTTGACTCTGTAAATCTGCTCAGAAACAAGATTTTGCTTTAAAAGTGCGTTATATGGTAGAATCTAGCACCAAATACTTCATATTTTGTGTTTTAAGAGTGCTATTTGCAGTTTTACAGACTCTGGAATGAGTCAAAATCACGCTTTTCCGCGCAGATTTTCACAATCAACAAGTTCATATTCCTATTCAGGACCTCATAATATGTATGAATCTATCGACAAAAACATCATATTCCGTGTTTTCAGAGCGCTATCTGCAGTTATATGAAGTTTGAAATAAGTCAAAATTACCACATTCTGAGCAGTTTCAAACTATCGCAATTCACATAAATCTATCCAATACAACATAATACGCATGAATCCGTCCTCAAATGCACAAAATTTTGCGTTTCCAGCGAGTTATCAGCATTTTTTCTGAGTCTTGTTGTGAAATATTTGACTCTGTAAATCTGCTCAGAAGCAAGATTTTGCTTCAGAAGTGCGATATATGGCAGAATCTAGCACCAAGTACATCATACTTCGTGTTTTTAGAGTGCTATTTGCAGTTTCACAAACTTTGGAATAAGTCGAAATCACGCTTTCCCGCAAAGATTTCCACAATCAAAAAGTTCATATTCCTATTCAGGGCCTTATAATATGTATGAATCAATCGACAAAAACATCATATATAGTGTTTTCGGAGCGCTATCTGCAGTTATATGAAGTTTGAAATAAGTCAAAATTATCACATTCTGAACAGTTTTAAAGCATCGCAAATCACATAAATCTATCCAATACAACATAATACGCATGAACCCGTCCTCAAATGCACGAAATTCTGCGTTTCCAGCAAGTAATCAGCGTTTTTTCGGAGTCTCGTTGAGAAATTTTTGACCCTGTAAATCTGCTCAGAAGCAAGATTTTGCTAGAAAAGTGCGTTATATGGCAGAATCTAGCACCAAATACATCATATATCGTGTTTTTAGGGTACTATTTGCAGTTTTACAAACTTTGGAATAAGTCGAAGTCCCGCTTTTCCGCGCAGATTTTCACTCTCAAAAAGGTCATATTCCTATCCAGAACTTCATAATATGTATGAATCAATCGACAAAAACATCATATTTTGTGTTTTCAGAGCGCTATCTGCAGTTATATGAAGTTAGAAATAAGTCAAAATTACCACATTCTGAGCAGTTTCAAAGCATCGCAAATTACATAAATCTATCCAATACAGCATAATGCGCATGAATCTGTCCTGAAATACACAAAATTTGGAATAAGTCGAAGTCCCCGCTTTTCCGCGCAGATTTTCACAATCAAAAAGTTTATAATCCTATTCAGGACCTCATAATATGTATGAATCAATCGACAAAAACATCATATTCCGTGTTTTCAGAGCGCTATCTGCAGTTATATAAAGTTTAAAATAAGTCAAAATTACCAAATTCTGAGCAGTTCCAAATTATCGCAAATCAAATATATCTATCCAATAGAACATAATACGCATGAATCCGTCCTCAAATGCACAAAATTTTGCGTTTCCAGCGAGTTATCAGCGCTCTTCCTGAGTCTCGTTGAGAAATTTTTGACTCTGTAAATCTGCTCAGAAGCAAGATTTTGCTTCAAAAGAGCGTTATATGGCAGAATCTACCACCAAATACATCATATTACGTGTTTCTAGAGTGCTATTCGCAGTTTTACAAACTTTGGAATAAGTTGAAATCACGCTCTCCCCGCGCAGATTTTCACAATCAAAAAGTTAATATTCCTATTCAGGACCTCATAATATGTATAAATCAATCGACGAAAACATCATATTCCATGTTTTCAGAGCACTATCTGCAGCTATATGAAGTTTGAAATAAGTCAAAATTACCACATTCTGAGCAGTTTCAAAGTATCGCAAAACACATAAATCTATCCAATACAACATAATACGCATGACTCCGTCCTCAAATACACAAAATATCGCGTTTCCAGCGAGTTATCAGCGCTCTTTCTGGGTCTCGTTGAGAAATGTTCGACTCTGTAAATCTGCTCAGAAGTAGGATTTTGCTTCAAAAGTGCGTTATATGGCAGAATCTAGCACCAAATACATCATATTTCGTGTTTTAAGAGTGCTACTTGCAGTTTTACAAACTTTGGAATAAGTCGAAATCACGCTTTTCCGCGCAGATTTTCACGATCAAAAAGTTCATATTCCTATTCAGGACCTCATAATATATATGAATCAATCAACAAAAACATCATATTTCGTGTTTTCAGAGCGCTATCTGCAGTTATATGAAGTTTGAAATAAGTCAAAATTACCACATTCTGAGCAGTTTCAAAGCATCGCAAATCACATAAATCTATAACAATACAACATAATACGCATGAATCCTTCCTCAAATGCACAAAATTTTGCGTTTCCAGCGAGTTATCAGCGTTTTTTCTGAGTCTCGTTGAGAAATTTTTGACTCTGTAAATCTGCTCAGAAGCAAGATTTTGCTCCAAAAGTGCGTTATATGGCAGAATCTAGCACCAAATACATCATATTTTGTATTCTTAGAGTAACATTTGCGGTTTTACAAACTTTGGAATAAGTCACAATCACGCATTCGCGCGCAGATTTTCACAATCAAAAAGTTCCTATTCCTATCCAGAACCTCATAATATGTATGAATCGGTCGACAAGAACATCATATTTCGTGTTCTCAGAGCGCTATCTGCAGTTATATGAAGTTTGAAATAAGTCAAAATTACAACATTCTGAGCAGTTTCAAAGCATCGCAAATCACATTAATCCATCCAATATAACATAATACGCATGAATCCGTCCGCAAATGCACAAAATGTTGCGTTTCCAGCGAGTTATCAGCGTTTTTTCTGAGTCTCGTTGAGAAATTTTTGACTCTGTAAATCTGCTCAGAAACAAGATTTTGCTTTAAAAGTGCGTTATATGGTAGAATCTAGCACCAAATACTTCATATTTTGTGTTTTAAGAGTGCTATTTGCAGTTTTACAGACTCTGGAATGAGTCAAAATCACGCTTTTCCGCGCAGATTTTCACAATCAACAAGTTCATATTCCTATTCAGGACCTCATAATATGTATGAATCTATCGACAAAAACATCATATTCCGTGTTTTCAGAGCGCTATCTGCAGTTATATGAAGTTTGAAATAAGTCAAAATTACCACATTCTGAGCAGTTTCAAACTATCGCAATTCACATAAATCTATCCAATACAACATAATACGCATGAATCCGTCCTCAAATGCACAAAATTTTGCGTTTCCAGCGAGTTATCCAGCATTTTTTCTGAGTCTTGTTGTGAAATATTTTACTCTGTAAATCTGCTCAGAAGCAAGATTTTGCTTCAGAAGTGCGATATATGGCAGAATCTAGCACCAAGTACATCATACTTCGTGTTTTTAGAGTGCTATTTGCAGTTTCACAAACTTTGGAAATAAGTCGAAATCACGCTTTCCCGCAAAGATTTCCACAATCAAAAAGTTCATATTCCTATTCAGGGCCTTATAATATGTATGAATCAATCGACAAAAACATCATATATAGTGTTTTCGGAGCGCTATCTGCAGTTATATGAAGTTTGAAATAAGTCAAAATTATCACATTCTGAACAGTTTCAAAGCATCGCAAATCACATAAATCTATCCAATACAACATAATACGCATGAACCCGTCCTCAAATGCACGAAATTCTGCGTTTCCAGCAAGTAATCAGCGTTTTTTTCGGAGTCTCGTTGAGAAATTTTTGACCCTGTAAATCTGCTCAGAAGGGAGATTTTTACTTCAAAAGTGCATTATATGGCAAAATCTGGCACCAAATACATCATATTTCGTGTTTTTAGAGTGCTATTTGCAGTTTAACAAGCTTTGGAATAAGTCGAATTCACGCTATTCCGCGCAGATTTTCACAATCAAAAAGTGCATATTCCTATTCCGGACCTCATAATATGTATGAATCAATCGACAGAAACTTCATATTTCGTGTTTTCAGAGCGCTATTTGCAGTTATATGAAATTTGAAATAAGTCAAAATTACCACATTCTGAGCAGTTTCAAAGCATCGCGAATCACATAAATCTATCCAATACAACATAATACGCATGAATCCGTCCTCGAATGCACAAAATTTTGCCTTTCCAGCGAGTTATCAGCGTTTTTTCTGAGTCTCGTTGAGAAATTTTTGACCCTGTTAATCTGCTCAGAAGAAAGATTTTGCTTCAAGAGTGCGGTTTATGGCAGAATCTAGCACCAAATACATCATATTTCGTGTTTTAGAGTGCTATTTGCAGTTTTACAAACTTAGGAATAAGTCGAAATCACGCTTCTCCGCGCAGATTCTCACAATAAAAAGTTCATATTCCTATTCAGGGCCTCATAATATGTTTGAACCTATCGACAAAAACATCATATTCTGTGTTTTCAGAGCGCTATCTGCAGTTATATGAAGTTTAAAATAAGTCAAAATTACCACATTCTGAGTGGTTTCAAAGTATCGCAAATCACATAGATCTATCCAATACAACATAATAAGCATAAATCCGTCCTCAAATGCACAAAATTTTGCGTTTCCAGCGAGTTATCAGCGTTTTTTCTGAGTCTCGTTGAGAAATTTTTGACTCTGTAAATCTGCTCAGGAGCAAGATTTTGTTTCAAAAGTGCGTTATATGGCAGAACCTAGCACCAAATACATCATATTTTGTGTTTTTGAGTGCTATTTGCAGTTTCACAAACTTTGGAATAAGTCTAAATCACGCTTTTCCGCGCAGATTTTCACAAACGAAAAGTTCATATTCCTAATCAGAACCAGATAATATGTATGAATCTATCAACAAAAACATCATATTTAGTGTTTTCAGAGCGCTATCTGCAGTTATATGAAGTTTGAAATAAGTCAAAATTTCCACATTCTGAGCGGTTTCAAAGTATCGCAAATCACATAAATCTATCCAATACAACATAATACGCATAAATCCGTCCTCAAATGCACAAAATTTTGCGTTTCCAGCGAGTTATCAGCGTTCTTTCTGAGTCTCGTTGAGAAATTTTTGACTCTGTAATTCTGCTCAGAAACAAGATTTGGCTTCAAGAGTGCGTTATATGGCAGAATCTAGCACCAAATATATCATATTTCGTGTTTTTAGAGTGCTATTTGCAGTTTTACAAACTTTTTAATAAGTCGAAATCATGCTTTTCCGCGCGGATTGTCACAATCAAAAAGTTCATATTCCTATTCAGGACCTCATAATATGTATGAATCAATCGACAAAATATCATATTTCGTGTTTTCAGAGCGCTATCTGCAGTTATATGAAGTTTGAAATAATTCAAAATTACTACATTCTGAGCAGTTCCAAAGCATTGCAAATCACATAAATCTATCCAATACAACATACTACGCATGAATCCGTCCTCAGAATGCACAAAATTTTGCGTTTCCAGCGAGTTATCAGCGTTTTTTCTGAGTCTCGTTAAGAAATTTTTGACTCTGTAAATCTGCTCAGAAGCAAGATTTTGCTTCAAAAGTGCGTTATATGGCAAAATCCAGCACCAAATACATCATATTCCGAGTTTTTAGAGTGCTATTTGCCGTTTTACAAACTTTGGAATAAGTCGAAATCACGCTTTTCCGCGCAGATTTTCACAATCAAAAAGTTCTTATTCCTATTCAGGACCTCATAATATGTATGGATCCATCGACAAGAACATCATATTTTGTGTTTTCAGGGCGCTATCTGCAATTATATGAAGTTTGAAATAGGTCAAAATTACCACATTTTGAGCGGTTTCAAAGTATCGCAAATCTCATAGATCTATCCAATACAACATAATACGCATGAATCCGTCCTCAGATGCACGAAATTATGCGTTTCCAGCGAGTTATCAGCGTTTTTTCTGAGTCTCGTTGAGAAATTTTCGACTCTGTTAATCTGCTTAGGAGAATTTTGCTTCAAAAAGTGTGGTTTATGGCAGAATTCTAGCATCAAATACATCATATTTTGTGTTTTTAGAGTGCTATTTACAGTTTTACAAACTTTTGGAATAAGTCGAATTCACGCTTTTCCGCGCAGATTTACACAATCTAAAAGTTCATATTCCTATTCAGGACCTCATAATATGAATTAATCTATCGACAAAAACATCATATTTCGTGTTTTCAGAGCGCTATCTGCAGTTATATGAAGTTTGAAATAAGTCAAAATTACCACATTCTGAGCAGATTCAAAGTATCGCAAATCACATAAATCTATTCAATACAACATGATACGCATGAACCCGTCCTCAAATGCACAAATTTTGCGTTTCAAGCGAGTTATCAGCGTTTTTTCTGAGTCTCGTTGAGAAATTTTTGACTCTGTAGATCTGCTCAGAAGCAAGATTTTGCTTTAAAAGTGCGTTATATGGCAGATTCCAGCACCAAATACATCATATCTCGTGTTCCTAGAGTGCTATTTGCAATTTTACAAACTTTGGAATAGGTCGAAATCACGCTTTCCCGCGCAGATTTTCACAATAAAAATGTTTCATATTCCTATTCAGGACCTCATAATATGTATGAATCTATCGACAAAAATATCATATTTTGTGTTTTTCAGAGCGCTATCTGCAGTTATATGAAGTTTGAAATAAGTCAAAAATACCACATTTTGAGCGGTTTCAAAGTATCGCAAATCACATAAATCTATCCATTACAACATAATACGCATGAATCCGTCCTCAAATGCACAAAATTTTGCGTTTCCAGCGAGTTATCAGCGTTTTTTCTGAGTCTCGTTGAGAAATTTTTGACTCTGTAAATCTGCTCAGAAGCAAGATTTTGCTTCAAAAGTGCGTTATATGGCAGAATCCAGCACCAAATACATCATATTTTGTGTTTTTTGAGTGCTATTTGCAGTTTCACAAACTCTGGAATAAGTCGAAATCACATTTTTCCGCGCAGATTTTCACAATCAAAAAGTTCACATTCTTATTCCGGACCTCATAATATGTATGAATCAATCGACAAAAACATCATATTTCGTGTTTTCAGAGCGCTATCTGCAGTTATATGAAGTTTGAATTAAGTCAAAATTACCACATTCTGAGCAGTTTCAAAGCATCGCAAATCACATAAATCTATCCAATACAACATAATACGCATGAACCCCGTCCTCAAATCCACAAAATTTTGCGTTTCCAGCGAGTTATCAGCGTTTTTTCTGAGTCTCGATGAGAAATTTTTGACCCTGTAAAATCTGCTCATAAGCAAGATTCTGCTTCAAAAGTGCGTCACATGGCAACATCTAGCACCAAATACATCATATTTCGTGTTTCAAGAGTGCTTTCTGCAGTTTTACAAACTTTGGAATAAGTCGAAATCACGCTTTTTCCGCGCAGATTTTCACAATCAAAAAGTTCATATTCCTATTCAGAACCTCATAATATGTATGAATCAATTGACAAAATTATCATATTTCGAGATTTCAGAGCGCTATCTGCAGTTATATGAAGTTTGAAATAAGTCAAAATTACCATATTCTGAGCAGTTTCAAAGCATCGCAAATCACATAAATCTATCCAATACAACATGATACGCATGAATCCGTCCTCAAATGCACAAAATTCGCGTTTCCAGCGAGTTATCAGCGTTTTTTCTCAGACTCGTTGAGAAATTTTTGACTCTGCAAATCTGCTCAGAAGCAAGATTTTGCTTCAAAAGTGTGTTATATGGCAGAATCTAGCACCAAATACATCATATTCCGAGTTTTCAGAGTGCTATTTGCAGTTTTACAAACTTTGGAATTAGTCAAAATCACGCTTTCCCCGCGCAGATTTTCACAATCAAAAAGCTCATATTCCTATCCAGGACCTCATAATATGTATGAATCTATCGACAAAAACATCATATTCCGTGTTTTCAGAGCGCTATGTGCAGTTATATGAAGTATGGAATAAGTCAAAATTACCACATTCTGAGCGGTTTCAAAGTATCGCAGATCACATAAATCTATCCAATACAACATAATACGCATCGATCCGTCCTCAAATGCACAAAATTTTGGGTCTCCAGCGAATTATCAGCGTTTTTTCTGAGTCTCGTTGAGAAATTTTTTGACTCTGTAATTTCGCTCAGAAGCAGGATTTTGCTTCAAAAGTGCGTTATATGTCAGAATCTAGCACCAAATACATAATATTTCGTGTTTTTAGAGTGCTATTTGCAGTTTTACCATACTTTGGAATAAGTCGAAATTACGCTTTTTCCGCGCAGAATTTTTACAATCAATAAGTTCATATTCCTATTCAGGATCTCATAATATGTATGAATCAATTGACAGAGACATCATATTTCGTGTTTTCAGAGCGCTATCTGCAGTTATATGAAGTTTAAAATAGGTCATGATTACTACATTCTGAGCAGTTTCAAAGCATCGCAAATCACATAAATCTATCCAATACAACATAATACGCATGAATCCGTCCTCGAATGCACAAAATTTTGCGTTTCCAGCGAGTTATCAGCGTTTTTTCTGGGTCTTGTTGAGAAATTTTTGACTTTGTAAATCTGTTCAGAAGGAGGATTTTGCTTCAAAAGTGCGGTTTATGGCAGATTCCAGCACCAAATACATCATATTTTGTGTTTCTAGAGTGCTATTTGCAATTTTACAAACTTTGGAATAAGTCGGAATCACGCTTTCCCCGCGCAGATTCTCACAATGAAAATGTTCATGTTCCTATTCAGGACCTCATAATATGTATGAATCTATCGACAAAAACATCATATTTTGTGTTTTAAGAGCGCTATCTGCAGTTATATGAAGTTTGTAATAAGTCAAAATTACCATATTCTGAGCGGTTTCAAAGTAACGCAAATCACATAAATCTATTTAATACAACATGATACGCATGAATCCGTCTTCAAATGCACAGAATTTTGCCTTTCCAGCGAGTTATCAGCGTTTTTTTCTGAGTCTCGTTGAGAAATTTTTGACCCTGTTAATCTGCACAGAAGGAAGATTTTGCTTCAAAAGTGCGGTTTATGGCAGAATCTAGCACCAAATACATCATATCTCGTGTTTTTAGAGTGCTATTTGCAGTTCTACAAACTTAGGAATAAGTCGAAATCACGCTCCTCCGCGCAGATTCTCACAATAAAAAGTTCATATTCCTATTCAGGGCCTCATAACTATCGACAAAATCATCATATTCTGTGTTTTCAGAGCGCTATCTGCAGTTATATGGAGTTTAAAATAAGTCCAAATTACCACATTCTGAGTGGTTTCAAAGTATCGCAAATCACATAAATCTATCCAATACAACATAATACGCATGAATTCGTCCTCAAATGTACAAAATTTTGCGTGCCCAGCGAGTTATCAGCGTTTTTTCTGAGTCTCGTCAAGAAATTTTTGACTCTGTAAATCTGCTCAGAAGCAAGATTTTGTTTCAGAAGTGCGTTATATGGCAGAATCTAGCACCAAATACATCATATTTCGTGTTCTTGAGTGCTATTTGCAGTTTTACAAACTTTGGAATAAGTCGAAATCACGCTCTTCCGCGCAGATTTCCACAATCAAAAAGTTCATATTCCTATTTAGGACCTAATAATATGAATGGATCTATCGACAAAAACATCATATTTTGTGTTTTCAGAGCGCTATCTGCAGTTATATGACGTTTGAAATAAGTCAAAAATACCACATTCTGAGCAGTTTCAAAGTATCGCAAATTACATAAATCTATCCGATACAACATAATACGCATGAATTTGTCCTCAAATGCACAAAATTTTGCGTTTTCAGCGAGTTATCAGCGTTTATTTCCTGAGTCTCGTTGAGATATTTTTGACTCTGTAAATCTGCTCAGCAGCAAGAATTTGTTTCAAAAGTGCGTTATATGGCAGAATCTAGCACCAAATACATCATATTTCGTGTTTTTGAGTGCTATTTGCAGTTTTACAAACTTTGGAATAAGTCGAAATCACGCTTTTCTGCGCGGATTTTACAATCAAAAAGTTCATATTTCTATTCAGGACCTCATAATATGTATGAATCAATCGACAAGAACATCATATTCCGTGTTTTCAGAGCGCTATCTGCAGTTATATGAAGTTTGAAATAAGTCAAAATTACCACATTCTGAGCAGTTTCAAAGTATCGCAAATCACATAAATCTATCCAATACCACATAATACGCATGAATCCGTCCTCAAATGCACAAAATTTTGCGTTTCCAGCAAGTTATCAGCGTTTTTTCTGAGTCTCGTCCAGATATTTTTGACACTGTAAATCTGCTCAGAAGCAAGATTTCGCTTCAAAAGTGCGTTATATGGCAGAATCTAGCACCAAATACATCATATTTCGTGTTTTTAGAGTGCTATTTGCAGTTTTACAAACTTTGGAATAAGTCAAAATCACGCTTTTCCGCGCAGATTTTCACAATCAAAAAGTTCATATTTCTATTCAAGACCTCATAATATGTATGAATTTATCGACACAAACGTCATATTTCGTGTTTTCAGAGCGCTTTCTGCAGTTATATGAAGTTTGAAATAAGTCAAAATTACCACATTCCAAGCAGTCTCAAAGTATCGCAAATCACATAAATCTATGCAATACAACATAAAACGCATGGACCCGTCCTCAAATGCACTAAACTTTGCGTTTCCAGCGAGATATCAGCGTTTTTTCTGAGTCTCGTTCAGAAATTTTTGACCCTGTAAATCTGCTCAGAAGCAAGATTTTGCTTTTTGCTTCAAAAGTGCGTTATATGGCAGAATCCAACACCAAATACATCATATTTCGTGTTTTTAGAGTGCTATTTGCAGTTTTACAAACTTTGGAATAAGTCAAAATCACGCTTTTCTGCGCAGATTCTCACAATCAAAAAGTTCATACTCCTATTTAGGACTTCATAATATGTATAAATCTATCGACAAAAACATCATATTCCGTGTTTCCAGAGCGTTGTCTGCAGTTATATGAAGTTTGAAATAAGTCAAAATTACCACATTCTGAGCAGTTTTGAAGTATCGCAAATCACATAAATCTAACCAATACAACATAAAACGCATGAATCCGTCCCCAAATGCGCAAAATTTTGCGTTTCCAGCGAATTATCAGCGTTTTTTCTGATTCACGTTGAGAATATTTTGACTCTGTAATTCTGCTCAGAAGCAAGATTTTGCTCCAAAAGTGCGTTATATGGCAGAACCTAGCACCAAGTACATCATATTTTGTGGTTTTAGAGTGCTATTTGCAGTTTTACAAACTTTGGAATAGTCGAAATCACGCTTCTCCGCGGAGATTTTCACAATCAATAAGTTCATATTCCTATTCAGGACCTTATAATATGTATGAATCAATCGACAAAAACATCATATTCGTGTTTTTAGAGCGCTATCTGCAGTTATATGAAGTTTGAAATAAGTCATAATTACCACATTCTGAGCAGTTTCAAAGTATCGAAAATCACATAAATCTATCCAATACAACATAATACGCATGGATTCGTCTTTAAATGCACAAAGGTTTGCGTTTCCAGCGAGTTATCAGCGTTTTTCTGAGTCTCGTTGAGAAATTTTTGACTCTGTAAATCTGCTCAGAAGCAAGATTTTGCTCGAAAAGTGCGGTATATGGCAGAATATAGCACCAAATACATCATATTCTGTGTTTTTGAGTGCTATTTGCAGTTTCTACAAACTTTGGAATTAGTCGAAATCACGCTTTTCCGCGCAGATTTACACAATCAAAAAGTTCATATTCCTATTCAGGACCTCATAATATGTATGAATCTATCTACAAAAACAACGTATTTCGTGTTTTCAGAGCGCTATCTGCAGTTATATGAAGTAGGAAATAAGTCAAAATTACCACATTCTGAGCAGTTTCAAAGTATCGCAAATCACATAAATCTATCCAATACCACATAATACGCATGAATTCGTCCTCAAATGCACAAAATTTAGCGTTTCCAGCAAATTATCAGCGTTTTTTTCTGAGTCTCGTTGAGAGATTTTTGACCCCGTAAATCTGCTCAGAAGCAAGATTTTGCTTCAGAAGTGCGTTATATGGCAGAATCTAGCACCAAATACATCATATTTCGTGTTTTTAGAGTGCTATTTGCAGTTTTACAAATTTTGGAATAAGTCAAAATCACGCTTTTCCGCGCAGATTCTCACAATCAAAAAGTTTATACTCCTATTCAGGACTTCATAATATGTGTGAATCTATCGACAAAAACATCATATTCCGTGTTTCCAGAGCGTTATCTGCAGTTATATGAAGTTTGAAATAAGTCAAAATTACCACATTCTGAGCAGTTTTGAAGTATCGCAAATAACATAAATCTATCCAATACAACATAACACGCATGAATCCTTCCTCAAATGCACAAAATTTTGAGTTTCCAGCGAGTTATCAGCGTTTTTTCTGAGTCTCGTTGAGAAATTTTTGACTCTGTAAATCTGCTCAGAAGCAAGATTTTGCTCGAAAAGTGCGGTATATGGCAGAATCCAGCACCAAATACATCATATTCTGTGTTTTTGAGTGCTATTTGCAGTTTTACAAACTTTGGAATCAGTCGAAATCACGCTTTTCCGCGCAGATTTACACAGTCAAAAAGTTCATATTCCTATTCAGGACCTCATAATATGTATGAATCTATCTACAAAAAACATCGTATTTCGTGTTTTCAGAGCGCTATCTGCAGTTATATGAAGTAGGAAATAAGTCAAAATTACCACATTCTGAGCAGTTTCAAAGTATCGCAAATCACATAAATCTATCCAATACCACATAATACGCATGAATTCGTCCTCAAATGCACAAAATTAGCGTTTCCAGCAAATTATCAGCGTTTTTTCTGAGTCTCGTTGAGAAATTTTTGACTCTGTAAATCTGCTCAGAAGCAAGATTTTGCTTCAAAAAAGCGTTATATGGCAGAATCTAGCACCAAATACATCATATTACGTGTTTTTAGAGTGCTATTTGCAGTTTTACAAAACTCTGGAATAAGTCGAAATCACGCTTTTCCGCGCAGATTTTGACAATCAAAAAGTTCATATTCCTATTCAGGACCGCATAATATGTATGAATCTATCGACAAAAACATCATATTTCGTGTTTTCAGAGCGCTATCTGCAGTTATATGAAGTTTGAAATAAGTCAAAATTACCACATTCTGAGCAGTTTCAAAGTATCGCAAATAACATAAATCTATCCAATACAACATATTACGCATGAATCCGTCCTCAGATGCACAAAATTTTGCGTTTCAGCAAGTTATCAGCTTTTTTTTTCTGAGTCTCGTTGAGGAATTTTTGACTCTGTAAATCAGCTCAGAAGCAAGATTTTGTTTCAAAAGTGCGTTATATGGCAGAATCTAGCACCAAAAACATCATATTCCGTGTTTCCAGAGCGTTATCTGCAGTTATATGAAGTTTGAAATAAGTCAAAATTATCACATTCTGAGCAGTTTTGAAGTATCGCAAATCAAATAAATCTAACCAATACAACATAAAACGCATGAATCCGTCCTCAAATGCAAAAAATTCTGCGTTTCCAGCGAGTAATCAGCGTTTTTTCTGAGTCTCGTTGAGAAACTTTCGACTCTGAAGCAAGATTTTGCTTCAAAAGTGCGTTTTATGGCAGAATCTAGCACCAAATACATCATATTTTGTGGTTTTACAGTGCTATTTGCAGTTTTACAAACTTTGGAATAAGTCGAAAAAACGCTTTTCCGCGCAGATTTTCACAATCAATAAGCTCATATTCCTATTCAGAACCTCATAATATGTATGAATCAATCGACAAAAACATCATATTTCGTGTTTTTAGAGCGGTATCTGCAGTTATATGAAAGTTTGAAATAAGTCTAAATTACCACATTCTGAGCAGTTTCAAAGTATCGCAAATCACATAAATCTATCCAATACAACATAATACGCATGGATTTGTCCTTAAATGCACAAAGTTTTGCGTTTTCAGCGAGTTATCAGCGTTTTTTCTGAGTCTTGTTGAGAAATTTTTGACTTTGTAAATCTGCTCAGAAGCAAGATTTTGCTCGGAAAGTGCGGTATATGGCAGAATCCAGCACCAAATACATCATATTTAGTGTTTTTAGAGTGCTATTTGCAGTTTTACAAACTTTGGAATAAGTCGAAATCACGCTTTCCCCGCGCAGATTTTCACAATCAAAAAGTTGATATTCCTATTCTGGACCTCATAATATGTATCGACAAAAACATCCTATTTTGTGTTCCCAGAGCGCTATCTGCAGTTATATGAAGTTTGAAATAATTCAAAATTACCACATTCTGAGCGGTTTCAAAGTATCGCAAATCACATAAATCTATCCAATACAACATAATACGCATGAATCCGTCCTCAAATGCACAAAATTTTGCGTTTCCAGCGAGTTATCAGCGTTTTTTCTGAGTCTTGTTGAGACATTTTTGACTCTGTAAATCTGCTCAGAAGCAAGATTTTGCTCCAAAAGTGCGTTATATGGTAGAATCTAGCACCAAGTACATCATATTTTGTGTTTTTAGAGTGCTATTTGCAGTTTTACAAACTTTGGAGTAAGTCGAAATCACGCTTTTCCGCGCAGATTTTCACAACTAAAAAGTGCAAATCCCTATTCAGGACCTCATAATATGTATGAATCTATCAACAGAAACATTTTATTTCGTGTTTTTAGAGCGATATCTGCAGTTATATGAAGTCTAAATAAGTCAGAATTACCACATTCTGAGCAGTTTCAAAGCATCGCAAATCACATAAATCTATCCAATACAACATAATACGCATGAGTCCGTCCTCAAATACACAAAATTTTGCGTTTCCCCGCGAGTTATCTGCGTTTTTTCTGAGTCTCGTTGAAAATTTTTGACCCTGTAAATCTGCTCAAAAGCAAGATTTTGTTTCAAAAGTGCGTTATATGGCAGAATCTAGCACCAAATACATCATATTCTGTGTTTTCAAGTGCTATTTGCAGTTTTACAAACTTTGGAATAAGTTGGAATCACGCTTTCTCCGCGCAGATTTACACAATCAAAAAGTCCATATTCCTATCCAGGACCTCATAAAATGTATGAATCTATCTACAAAAACATCGTATTTCGTGTTTTCAGAGCGCTATCTGCAGTTATATGAAGTTTGAAATAAGTCAAAATTACCACATTCTGAGCAGTTTCAAAATATCGCAAATCACATTAGTCTATCCAATACCACATACTACGCATGAATCCGTCCTCAATGCACAAAATTTTGCGTTTCCAGCGAGTTATCAGCGTTTTTTCTGAGTCTCGTTGAGAGATATTTGACCCTGTGAATCTGCTCAGAAGCAAGATTTTGCTTCAAAAATGCGTTATATGGCAGAATCTAGCACCAAATACATCATATTTCGTGTTTTAGAGTGCTATTTGCAGTTTTACAAACTTTGGAATAAGTCAAAATCACGCTTCTCCGCGCAGATTTTCTCAATCAAAAAGTTCATACTCCTATTCAGGACATCATAATATGTATGAATCTATCGACAAAAACATCATATTCGTGTTTCCAGAGCGTTATCTGCAGTTATATGAAGTTTGAAATAAGTCAAAATTACCACATTCTAAGCAGTTTTGAAGTATCGCAAATCACATAAATCTAACTAATACAACATAAAACGCATGAATCCGTCCTCAAATGCACAAAATTTTGCGTTTCCAGAGCGTTATCAGCGTTTTTTCTGAGTCTCGTTGAGAAATTTTAGATTCTGTAAATCTGCTCAGAAGCAAGATTTTGCTCAAAAGTGCGTTATATGGCAGAATCTAGCACCAAATACATCATATTCCGTGTTTTTTAGATTGCTATTTGCAGTTTTACAAACTTTGGAATAAGTCGAAATCACGCTTTCCCGCGCAGATTTTCACAATCAAAAAAATCATATTTCTATACAGGACCTCATAATATGTATGAATCAATTGACAAAAACATCATATTTCGTGTTTTCAGAGCGCTATCTGCAGTTATATGAAGTTTGAAATAATTAAAAATTACCACATTCTGAGCAGTTTCAAAGTATCGCAAATAACATAAATCTATCCAATACAACATATTATGTATGAATCCGTTCTCAGATGCACAAAATTTTGCGTTTCCAGCAAGTTATCAGCGTTTTTCTTCTGAGTCTCGTTGAGAGATTTTTGACTCTGTAAATCTGCTCAGAAGGAAGATTGTGTTTCAACAGTGCGTTATATGGCAGAATCTAGCACCAAAAACATCATACTCCGTGTTGCCAGAGCGTTATCTGCAGTTATATAAAGTTTGAAATAAGTAAAATTACCACATTCTGAGAAGTTTTGAAGTATCGCAAATCACATAAATCTATCCAATACAACATATTACGTATGAATCCGTCCCCAAATGCGCAAAATTTTGCGTTTCCAGCGAGTTGTCAGCGTTTTTTCTGAGTCTCGTTGAGAAATTTTTGACTCTGTAAATCTGCTCAGAAGCAAGATTTTGCCTCAAAAGTGCGTTATATGGCAGAATCTGGCACCAAATACATCATATTTCGTGTTTTTAGAGTGCTATTTGCAGTTTTACAAACTTTGGAATAAGTCGAAATCACGCTTTTCCGCGCAGATTTTTACAATCAAAAAATTCATATTCCTATTCAGGACCTCATAATATGTATGAATTTATCGGAATAAAACATCATATTTTGTGTTTCCAGAGCGCTATCTGCAGTTATATGAAGTTTGAGATAAGTCAAAATTACCACATTCTGAGCGGTTTCAAAGTATCGCAAATCACATGAATCTATCCAATACAACATAATACGCATGAATCCGTCCTCAAATGCACAAAATTTTGCGTTTCCAGCGAGTTATCAGCGTTTTTTCTGAGTCTTGTTGAGAAATTTTTGACTCTGTAAATCTGCTCAGAAGCAAGATTTTGCTTGAAAAGTGCGTTATATGGTGGAATATAGCACCAAATACATCATATTTCGTGTTTTCAGAGTGCTATTTGCAGTTTTACAAACTTTGGAATAAGTCGAAATCACGCTTTTCCGCGCAGATTTTCACAATCAAAAAGTTCATATTCCTATTCAGGACCTAATAATATGTATGAATCTATAGACAAAAACATTAAATTTCGTGTTTTTAGAGCGCTATCTGCAGTTATATGAAGTTTAAAATAAGTCAAAATTACCACATTCTGAGCAGTTTCAAAGCATCGCAAATCACATAAATCTATCCAATACAACATAATACGCATGAATCCGTCCTCAAATAAACAAAATATTGCGTTTCTCGCGAGTTATCAGCGTTTTTTCTGAGTCTCGTTGAAAAATTTTTGACCCTGTAAATCTGCTCAAAAGCACGATTTTGCTTCAAAAGTGCGATATATGGCAGAATCTAGCACCAAATACATCATATTCTGTGTTTTTGAGTGCTATTTGCAGTTCTACAAACTTGGAATAAGTCGAAATCACGCTTTTCCGCGCAGATTTTCACAATCAGAAAGTTTCATACTCCTATTCAGGACTTCATAATATGTATGAATCTATCGACAAAAACATCATATTCCGTGTTTCCAGAGCGCTATCTGCAGTTATATGAGTTTGAAATAAGTCAAAATTACCACATTCTGAGCAGTTTCAAAGTATCGCAAATAACATAAATCTATCTGATACAACATATTACGCATGTATCCGTTCTCAGATGCACAAAATTTTGCGTTTCCAGCAAGTTATCAGCTTTTTTTTCTGAGTCTCGTTGAGGAATTTTTGACTCTGTAAATCAGCTCAGAAGCAAGATTTTGTTTCAAAAGTGCGTTATATGGCAGAATCTAGCACCAAAAACAATCATATTCCGTGTTTCCAGAGCGTTATCTGCAGTTATATGAAGTTTGAAATAAGTCAAAAATTACCACATTCTGAGCAGTTTTTGAAGTATCTCAAATCAAATAAATCTTACCAATACAACATAAAACGCATGAATTCGTCCTCAAAATGCACAAAATTTTGCGTTTCCAGCGAGTAATCAGCGTTTCTTCTGAGTCTCGTTGAGAAATTTTTGACTCTGTAAATCTGCTCAGAAGCAAGATTTTGCTTCAAGAGTGCGTTATATGGCAAAATCTAGCATCAAATACATCATATATCGTGTTTTTAGAGTGCTAATTTGAAGTTTTACAAACTTTGGAATAAGTCGAAATCACGCTTTTCCGCGCTGATTTTCACAATCAAAAAGTTCATATTCCTATTCAGGACCTCATCTTATGTATGAATTTATCGACAAAAACATCATATTTCGTGTTTTTTAGAGCGCTATCTGCAGTTATATGGAGTTTGAAATAAGTCAAAATTACCACATTCTGAGCGGTTTCAAAGTATCGCAAATCACATAAATCTATGCAATACAACATAATACGCATGAATCCGTCCTCAAATGCACGAAATTTTGATTTTCCAGCGAGTTATCAGCGTTTTTTCTGAGTCTCGTTGAGAAATTTTTGACTCTGTAAATCTGCTCAGAAGCAAGATTTTGCTTCAAAAGTGCGTTTTATGGCAGAATCTAGCACCAAATACATCATATTTTGTGGTTTTACAGTGCTATTTGCAGTTTTACAAACTTTGAAATAAGTCGAAATCACGCTTTTCCGCGCAGATTTTCACAATCAATAAGCTCATATTCCTATTCAGGACCTCATAATATGTATGAATCAATCGACAAAAACATCATATTTCGTGTTTTTAGAGCGGTATCTGCAGTTATATGAAGTTTGAAATAAGTCAAAATTACCACATTCTGAGCAGTTTCAAAGTATCGCAAATACAACATAATACGCATGGATTCGTCCTTAAATGCACAAAGTTTTGCGTTTTCAGCGAGTTATCAGCGTTTTTTCTGAGTCTCGTTGAGAAATTTTTGACTCTGTAAATCTGCTCAGAAGCAAGATTTTGCTCGGAAAGTGCGGTATATGGCAGAATCCAGCACCAAATACATCATATTTAGTGTTTTTAGAGTGCTATTTGCAGTTTTACAAACTTTGGAATAAGTCGAAATCACGCTTTCCCGCGCAGATTTTCACAATCAAAAAGTTTATATTCCTATTCTGGACCTCATAATATGTATCGACAAAAAACATCATATTTTGTGTTTCCAGAGCGCTATCTGCAGTTATATGAAGTTTGAAATAATTCAAAATTACCACATTCTGAGCGGTTTCAAAGTATCGCAAATCACATAGATCTATCCAATACAACATAATACGCATGAATCCGTCCTCAAATGCACAAAATTTTGCGTTTCCAGCGAGTTATCAGCGTTTTTTCTGAGTCTCGTTGAGACATTTTTGACTCTGTAAATCTGCTCAGAAGCAAGATTTTGCTTCAAAAGTCCGTTATATGGTAGAATCTAGCACCAAGTACATCATATTTTGTGTTTCTAGAGTGCTATTTGCAGTTTTACAAACTTTGGAATAAGTCGAAATCACGCTTCTCCGCGCAGATTTTCACAACCAAAAAGTGCATATTCCTATTCAGGACCTCATAATATGTATGAATCTATCAACAAAAACATTTAATTTCGTGTTTTTAGAGCGATATCTGCAGTTATATGAAGTCTAAATAAGTCAAAATTACCACATTCTGAGCAGTTTCAAAGCATCGCAAATCACATAAATCTATCCAATACAACATAATACGCATGAATCCGTTCTCAGATGCACAAAATTTTGCGTTTCCAGCAAGTTATCAGCGTTTTTCTTCTGAGTCTCGTTGAGAGATTTTTGACTCTGTAAATCTGCTCAGAAGGAAGATTGTGTTTCAAAAGTGCGTTATATGGCAGAATCTAGCACCAAAAACATCATATTCCGTGTTTCCAGAGCGTTATCTGCGGTTATATGAAGTTTGAAATAAGTAAAATTACCACATTCTGAGAAGTTTTGAAGTATCGCAAATCACATAAATCTATCCAATACAACATATTACGTATGAATCCGTCCTCAAATGCACAAAATTTTGCGTTTCCAGCGAGTTATCAGCGTTTTTTCTGAGTCTCGTTGAGAAATTTTTTGACTCTGTAAATCTGCTCAGAAGCAAGATTTTGCCTCAAAAGTGCGTTATATGGCAGAATCTAGCACCAAATAGATCATATTTCGTGTTTTTAGAGTGCTATTTGCAGTTTTACAAACTTTGGAATAAGTCGAAATCACGCTTTTCCGCGCAGATTTTTACAATCAAAAAGTGCATATTCCTATTCAGGACCTCATAATATGTATGAATTTATCGAAAAAAACATCATATTTTGTGTGTTCCAGAGCGCAATCTGCAGTTATATGAAGTTTGAAATAAGTCAAAATTACCACATTCTGAGCGGTTTCAAAGTATCGCAAATCACATGAATCTATCCAATACAACATAATACGCATGAATCCGTCTCCAAAATTCACAAAATTTTGCATTTCCAGCGAGTTATCAGCGTTTTTTCTGAGTCTCGTTGAGAAATTTTTGACCCTGTAAATCTGCTCAGAAGCAAGATTTGCTTCAAAAGTGCGTTATATGGCAGAATCTAGCACCAAATACATCATATTCCATGTTTTTAGAGTGCTATTTTCAGGTTTACAAACTTTGGAATAAATCGAAATCACGCTTTTCCGCGCAGATTTTCACTATCAAAAAGTTCATATTCCTATTCAGGACCTCATAATATGTATGAATCTATCGACAGAAACATCATATTTCGTGTTTTCAGAGCGCTATCTGCAGTTATAGGAAGTTTGAAATAAGTCAAAATTACCACATTCCGAGCAGTTCCAAGTTATCGCAAATCACATTAATCTATTCAATACAATATAGTACGCATGAATCCGGTCTCAAATGCACAAAATTTTGTGTTTCCAGCGAGTTACAGCGTTTTCTCTGAGTCTCGTTGAGAAATTTCTGACTGTGTAAATCTGCTAAGGAGGATTTTGCTTCAAAATGGCGGTTTATGGCAGAATCTAGCACCAAATACATAATATTTCGTGTTTTTAGAGTGCTATTTGCAGTTTTACAAACTTTGGAATAAGTCAAAATCACGCTTTCCCGCGCAGATTTTTACAATCAAAAAGTTCATATTTCTATTCAGGACCTCATTATATGTATGAATCTATCGACAAAAACATCATTTCGTGTTTTCAGGGCGCTATTTGCAGTTATATGAAGTTTGAAATAAGTCAAAATTACCACAATCTGAGCAGTTTCAAAGTATCGCAAATCACATAAATCTATCCAATACAACATAATACGCATGAATCCGTTCTCAAATGCACTAAATTTTGAGTTTCCAGCCAGTTATCAGTGTTTTTTCTGACTCACGTTGAGGAATTTTTGACTCTGTAAATCTGCTCAGAAGCAAGATTCTGCTTCAAAAGTGCGTTACATGGCAGGATTCAGCACCAAATACATCATATTTCGTGTTTTTAGAGTGCTATTTGCAGTTTTAAAAACTTTGGAATAAGTCGAAATTACGCTTTTCCGCGCAGATCCTTACAATCAAAAAGTTCATATTCCTATTTAGGACATCATAATATGCATGAATCAATCGACAAAAACATCATATTCCGTGTTTTTGAGCGCTATCTGCAGTTATATGAAGTTTGAAATAAGTCAAAATTACCACATTCTGAGCAGTTTCAAAGTATCGCAAATCACATGAATCTATACAATACAACATAATACGCATGGATCCGTCCTTAAATGCACAAAATTTTCGCGTCCTCAGCGAGTTATAAGCGTTTTTTCTAAGTCTCGTTGAGGAATCCTTGACTCTGTAAATCTGCTCAAAAGCAAGATTTCGCTTCAAAAGTGAGTTATATGGCAGAATCTAGCACCAAGTACATCATATTTCGTGTTTTTAGAGTGCTATTTGCAGTTTTACAAACTTTGGAATAAGTCAAAATCACGCTTTTCCGCGCAGATTTTGACAATCAAAAAGTTCATATTCCTATTCAGGACCTCATAATAGCTATGATTCAATCGACAAAAACATCATATTTTGTGTTTTTAGAGCGCTATCTGCAGTTATATGGAGTTTGAAATAAGTCAAAATTACCACATTCTGAGCAGTTTCAAAGTATCGCAAATCACATGAATCTATCCAATACAACATACTTTGCATGAATCCGTCCTCATATGCACAAAATTTTGCGTTTCCAGCGAGCTATCAGCGTTCTTTCTGAATCTCGTTGGAAAATTTTCGACTCTATAAATCTGCTCAGAAGCAAGATTTCGCTTCAAAAGTGAGTTATATTGCAGAATCTAGCACCAAGTACATCATATTTCGTGTTTTTAGAGTGCTATTTGCAGTTTTACAAACTTTGGAATAAGTCAAAATCACGCTTTTCCGCGCAGATTTTGACAATCAAAAAGTTCATATTCCTATTCAGGACCTCATAATAGGTATGATTCAATCGACAAAAACATCATATTTTGTGTTTTTAGAGCGCTATCTGCAGTTATATGGAGTTTGAAATAAGTCAAAATTACCACATTCTGAGCAGTTTCAAAGTATCGCAAATCACATGAATCTATCCAATACAACATACTTTGCATGAATCCGTCCTCATATGCACAAAATTTTGCGTTTCCAGCGAGCTATCAGCGTTCTTTCTGAATCTCGTTGGAAAATTTTTGACTCTATAAATCTGCTCAGAAGCAAGATTTTGCTTCAAAAGTGCGTTATATGGCAGAATCTAGCACCAAATACATCATATTTCGTGTTTTTAGAGTGCTATTTGCAGTTTTACAAACTTTGGAATAAGTCAAAATCACGCTTTTCCGCGCAGATTTTGACAATCAAAAAGTTCATATTATTATTCAGGACCTCATAATATGTATGAATCTATCGACAAGAACATCATATTTCGTGTTTTCAGAGCGCTATCTGCAGTTATATGAAGTTTGAAATAAGTCAAAATTACCACATTCTGAGCAGTTTCAAAGTATCTCAAATAACATAAATCTATCCAATACAACATATTACGCATGAATCCGTCCTCAGATGCACAAAATTTTGCGTTTCCAGCGAGTTATCAGCGTTTTTTCTGAGTCTCGTTGAGAAATTTTTGACTCTGTAAATCTGCTCAGAAGCAAGATTTTGCTTCAAAAGTGCGTTATATGGCAGAATCTAGCACCAAATACATCATATTTCGTGTTTTTAGAGTGCTATTTGCAGTTTTACAAACTTTGGAATAAGTCGAAATCACGCTTTTCCGCGCAGATTTTGACAATCAAAAAGTTCATATTCCTATTCAGGACCTCATAATATGTATGAATCTATCGACAATAACATCATATTTCGTGTTTTCAGAGCGCTATCTGCAGTTATATGAAGTTTGAAATAAGTCAAAATTACCACATTCTGAGCAGTTTCAAAGTATCGCAAATAACATAAATCTATCCAATAGAACATATTACGCATGAATCCGTCCTCAGATGCGCAAAATTTTGCGTTTCCAGCAAGTTATCAGCGTTTTTTTTCTGAGTCTCGTTGAGAAATTTTTGAATCTGTAAATCTGCTCAGAAGGAAGATTTTGTTTCAAAAGTGCGTTATATGGCAGGATAAGTCGAAATCACGCTTTTCCGCGCAGATTTTCACAATCAAAAAATTCATATTCCTATTCAGGACCTCATAATATGTATGAATCTATCGACAGAAACATCATATTTCGTGTTTTCAGAGCGCTATCTGCAGTTATAGGAAGTTTGAAATAAGTCAAAATTACCACATTCGGAGCAGTTTCAAGTTATCGCAAATCACATAAATCTATCCAATACAACATAATACGCATGAATCCGTCCTCAAATGCACAAAATTTTGCGTTTCCAGCGAGTTATCAGCGTTTTTTCTGAGTCTCGTTGAGAAATTTTTGACTCTGTATATCTGCGCAGAAGCAAGATTTTGCTTCAAAAGTGCGTTATATGGCAGAATCTAGCACTAAATACATCATATTCCGTGTTTTTAGAGTGCTATTTGCAGTTTTACAAACTTTGGAATAAGTCGAAATCACGCTCTTCCGCGCAGATTTTCACAATCATAAAGTTCATATTTCTATTCAGGACCTCATAATATGTATAAATCTATCGACAAAAACATCATATTTCGTGTTTTCAGAGCGCTATCTGCAGTTGTATGAAACTTGAAATAAGTCAAAATTACCACATTCTGAGCATATTCAAAGTATCGCAAATCACATAAATCTATCCAATACAACGTAATACGCATGAATCCGTCCTCAAATGCACAAAATTTCGCGTTTCCAGCGAGTTATCAGCGTTTTTTTGAGTCTCGTTGAGAAATTTTTGACTCTGTAAATCTGCTCAGAAGCATGATTCTGCTTCAAAAGTGCGTTATATGGCGGAGTCTAGCACCAAATACATCATATTTCGTGTTTTTAGAGTGCTATTTGCAGTTCTACAAACTTTGAAATAAGTCGAAATCACGCTTTTCCGCGCAGATTTTCACAATCAAAAAGTTCATATTCCTATTCATGACCTCATAATATGTATGAATCTATCGACAGAATTATTAAATTTCGTGTTTTCAGAGCGCTATCTGCAGTTATATGAAGTTTGTAATAAGTCAAAATTACCACACTCTGAGCAGTTTTAAAGTATCGCAATTCACATGAATCAATCCAATGCAACATAATACGCATGAATCCGTCCTCAAATGCACAAAATTTTGCGTTTCCAGCGAGTTATCAGCGTTTTTTCTGAGTCTCGTTGAGAAATTTTTGACCCTGTAAATCTGCTCAGAAGCAAGATTTTGCTTCAAAAGTGCGTTATATGGCAGAATCTAGCACCAAATACATCATATTTCGTGTTTTTAGAGTGCTATTTGCAGTTCTACAAACTTTGGAATAAGTTGAAATCACGCATTTCCGCGCAGATTTTCACAATCAGAAAGTTCATATTCCTAATCAGGACCTCATGACATGTATACATCAATCGACAAAAACATCATATTTCGTGTTTTCAGAGAGCTATCTGCAGTTATATGAACTTTGAAATAAGTCAAAATTACCACATTCTGAGCAGTTTCAGAGTAACGCAAATCACATAAATCTATCCAATACAACATAATACGCATGAATCCGTCCTCAAATGCACAAAATATTGCGTTTCCAGCAAATTATCAGCGTTTTTTCCGAGTCTCGTTGAGAAATTTCTGACTGTTTATCTGCTCAGAAGCAAGATTTTGCTCCAAAAGTGCGTTATATAGCAGAATCTAGCACCAAATACATCATATTTCGTGTTTTTGGAGTGCTATTTGCAGTTCTACAAACTTTGGAATAAGTCGGAATCACGCTTTTCCGCGCAGATTTTCACAATCAAAAAGCTCATATTCCTATTCAGGACCTCATAATATGTATGAATCAATCGACAGAAACATCATATTTCGTGTTTTTAGAGCGCTATCTGCAGTTATATGAAGTTTGAAATAAGTCAAAATTACCACATTCTTAGCAGTTTCAAAGTATCGCAAATCACATAAATCTATCCAATACAACATAATACGCATGGATTCGTCCTTAAATGCACAAAGTTTTGCGTTTCCAGCGAGTTATCAGTGTTTTTTCAGAGTCTCGTTGAGAAATTTTTGACTCTGTAAATTTGCTCAGAAGCAAGATTTTGCTTCAAAAGTGCGTTATATGGTAGAATCTAGCACCAAATACATCATATTTTGTGTTTTTAGAGTGCTATTTGCAGTTTTACAAACTTTGGAATAAGTCGAAATACCGCTTTTCCGCGCAGATTTTCACAACCAAAAAGTTCATATTCCTATTCAGGACCTCATAATATGTATGAATCTATCAAAAAAAACTTTAGGTTTCGTGTTTTCAGAGCGCTATCTGCAGTTATATGAAGTTTAAAATAAGTCAAAATTACCACATTCTGAGCAGTTTCAAAGCATCGCAAATCACATAAATCTATCCAATACAACATAATACGCATGAATCCGTCCTCAAATACACAAAATTTTGCGTTTCCCGCGAGTTATCCGCGTTTTTTCTGAGTCTCGTTGAAAAATTTTTGACCCTGTAAATCTGCTCAAAAGCAAGATTTTGTTTCAAAAGTGCGTTATATGGCAGAATCTAGCACCAAATACATCATATTCTGTGTTTTTGAGTGCTATTTGCAGTTTTACAAACTCTGGAATAAGTCGAAATCACGCTCTTTCGCGCAGATTTACACAATCGAAAAGTTCATATTCCTATTCAGGACCTCATAATATGTATGAATCTATCTACAAAAACATCGTATTTCGTGTTTTCAGAGCGCTATCTGCAGTTATATGAAGTTTGAAATAAGTCAAAATTACCACATTCTGAGCAGTTTCAAAGTATCGCAAATCACATAAATCTATCCAATACCACATAATACGCTTGAATCCGTCCTCAAATGCACAAAATTTTGCGTTTCCAGCAAGTTATCAGCGTTTCTTCTGAGTCTCGTTGAGAGATATTAGACCCTGTAAATCTGCTCAGAAGCAAGATTTTGCTTCAAAAATGCGCAGAATCTAGCACCAAATACATCATATTTCGTGTTTTAGAGTGCTATTTGCATTTTTACAAACTTTGGATAATTCAAAATCACGCTTTTCCGCGCAGATTTTCACAATCAAAAAGTTCATACTGCTATTCAGGACTTCATAATATGTATGAATCTGTCGACAAAAACATCATATTCCGTGTTTCCAGAGCGTTATCTGCAGTTATATGAAGTTTGAAATAAGTCAAAATTACCACATTCTGAGCAGTTTTGAAGTATCGCAAATCACATAAATCTAACCAATACAACATAAAACGCATGAATCCGTCCTCAAATGCACAAAACTTTGCGTTTCCAGCGAGTTATCAGCGTTTTTTCTGAGTCTCGTTGAGAAATTTTTGACTTTGTAAATCTGCTCAGAAATAGGATTTTGCTTCAAAAGTGCGGTTTATGACAGAATCTAGCACCAAATACATCATATTCCGTGTTTTCAGAGTGCTACTTGCAGTTTTAAAAACTTTGGAATAAGTCGAAATCACGCTTTTCCGCGCAGATTTTCACAATCAAAAAGTTCATATTCCTATTCAGGACCTCATAATATGTATGAATTTATCGACAGAAACATCATATTTTGTGTTTCCAGAGCGCTATCTGCAGTTATATGAAGTTTGAAATGAGTCAAAATAACCACATTCTGAGCGGTTTCAAAGTATTGCAAATCACATGAATCTATCCAATACAACATAATACGCATGAATCCGTCCTCAAATGCACAAAATTTTGCGTTTTCAGCGAGTTATCAGCGTTTTTTCTGAGTCACGTTGAGAGATTTTTGATTCTGTAAATCTGCTCAGAAGCAAGATTCTGCTCCAAAAGTGCGTTACATGGCAGAATTCAGCACCAAATACATCATATTTCGTGTTTTTAGAGTGCTATTTGCAGTTTTACAAATTTTGGAATAAGTCGAAATCACACTTTTCCGCGCAGATTTTCACAATCAAAAAGTTCATATTTCTATTCAGGACCTCATAATATGTATGAATCTATCGACAAAAACATCATATTTCGTGTTTTCAGAGCGCTATCTGCAGTTATAAGAAGTTTGGAATAAGTCAAAATTGCCACATTCTGAGCAGTTTTAAAGTATCGCAAATCACATGAATCAATCCAATACAACATAATACGCATGAATCCGTCCTCAAATGCACAAAATTCTGCGTTCCCAGCGAGTTATCAGCGTTTTTTCTGAGTCTCGTTGAGAAATTTTTGACTCTGTAAATCTGCTCAGGAGCAAGATTTCGTTAAATGGATTCATTTCATGCTAGAACATAGAGCTATACAATTTTCCACTCTGGAATCAAATAACAGAGGCTACGTTACTAGAGGATGCCCTCAAGTAGGTGTACTCTCACCTCTTCTGTGGGCGATTGTTGTTAACAGTCTTCTGGAACTCCTTAACAATAACGGTTATTTTACCATCGGATACGCGGATGATATTGCAATTCTGCTAAACGGTAGATTCGAGACCACTCTAGCCTGTATAGCAGGTGATGCTCTCAAACTCACTGAACACTGGTGTTAAAAACATTCTCTTTTGGTCAACCCAACCAAGACGGAAGTAGTCCTTTCCACAAGGAAACGAAAGATTGGCACACTGAATATGCCAAAAATC